>WNHD01005475.1:0-10149 GCA_011057455.1 Ganaspis sp. Gsp50 | reverse complement strand
AAAATTAATCTAAATGCTTCTATTATTTAGTAAGAAATCTATATTAAAAGAAATAAACATAAAATACACATTTTACCATTTTATTACTTTATAAATGTAATTATCACCCACACTGTTTTTTTTAACATTTATCAGATTGTTTAAACCGATCTTTGATATTTCATTACGATTTATAACAATAATCTGAGCTTTATAGTACTTAAAGTATTTAAAACATACATAATCTTGACATTTTATAGATTTTATATATTACTTGTATAATTTTGTACATGCATAGGTGAGTTGAAACAGTCTGTTACAACTCGCCTAGGTGAGCAAAAACGTGTCTCTGTTAGAAATATAATTTTTTATCTTCAATCACTAAACTAAAATGAAGAAACAATATCATACCATTAAACCTGAATATCTAACATTAATTAACAGCAATATTAGAATAAAATCTATCTAACGTGTGCCGAATAACACTGGTCGACAGTTTTTTGTTTCAAGAATAAGAGCGGGTGATTTTGATAGGATTTTTCCTGTAGATTAAGAATCCGAAGGCAACAAATTTCCACCACGTCACATTTTTTAGAAAAACGGGGTCAAAGTGTCAAAAAACCGTGTTTTTGACACTTTTTGAGGTGCTGTATAAAAAAAACGTGACGTCATGGAATATTGTATTAGGGGTCAAATGAAAGCTTGAACCTCAAACTTAAAAGATATAAAGCGAAAGATCATGAAAAAATTGACAGCGATTTTCTGAGAACGTTTTTTTACGAGCGCGCGCTGAACGCTTTTCTACACTAATATGCTCCCGCGCTTTGTGAATGAACACGCATCAGTGGGAAATAAAAGAAAGTATCTATGAACAAATCGATTTGCTGCTCACAATTTTCATCCGAAGAACAACAAGCATTGTTTCTTGTTCTTCAACAAGAAACAGTGCTTGTTCAATGTGGCAAAAAAGTATTTCTAATTGTTTAAGGTTTAATGTTTCATAAACAATCGTTAACAATAACAGTAACAAAAACAATCGTTAACAAAACAAGCATTGTTTCTTGTTGAAGAACAAGAAACAGTGTTTGTTTTTCTTCGGATGAAAATTGTGGGCAGCAAATCGATTTGTCGAAAGATACTTTCTTTTATTTGCCACTGTTGCGTGTTCATTCTCAAAGCGCGGGAGCATATTAGTGTAGAAAAGCGTTCAGCGCGCGCTCGTAAAAGAACGTTCCCAGAAAATCGCTGTCAATTGTTTCATGATCTTTCGCTTTATATCTTTTAAGTTTGAGGTTCAAGCTTTCATTTAACCCCTAATACAGAATTTTGTGACGCCACGTTTTTTTTATACAGCACCTCAAAAAGTGTCAAAAACACGGTTTTTTGACACTTTGACCCCGTTTTTCTCAAAAATGTGACGTGATGTAAATTTTTTGCCTTCGGATTCTTAATCTACAGGAAAAATCCTATCAAAATCAACCGCACTTGTTCTTGAAACAAAAAAGAAGCTCGTTTTTGTCGACCAGTGTAATCGTTACACAGTCCTGCATCAATTTTGACGAATGAAGGCGATATACAGTTTCCGTAGGGAAATTTAGCGCTGAACACGAACCCAAAGTTTAAAATACAACACGTCAGGTTTTTGAATCAAATGGGGTTATTAGGGGTATTTAGGGAATCAAACCCCTAAAAAACAAACTTCGCTATTATCATAAACTACAAGTGGCATTATGACCTTTAAATTGAGCCTTAAGCCAAATCAACATCATGAGCCCTTGAAGCAGGGGGTGTTTTAAATGTTATTATATATACAATGGTGATATAAAATAAGGAATTTTTTCTGGAGATATTAAATGTTGTAGTAACATTTTTTAATTAGGGGTTGTTTTTGGGGGTGCTTAAAAATTCTTTTTGGAATACTTTTATGGTTACCTAGTATACAAAAATGAATAACATGTTTTTTAAAAACAATTTTGTGAATTTATTACATTTTAAATCAAAATTATTTAATTAGGGATAGTTTTTAAGGGTTGGCAAATTAAAATTTTTTTACAATGACAAGTTAAAGTTTTGTTTTTCTTTTCATTTCAATAATTAAGGCTCAAATAGTTTCTATTTTTTCCTATGCAATAGAATCGGTATCCCAAGTACTTTTAAACAGTTGCACTCCTGTAAAAAAACACACTTCCTGCTTCAAGGGATCATGACGTTGATTTGGCTTAAGGCTCAATTTAAAGGTCATAGTGATACTTTTTTTTATGATAATAGCGAAGTTTGTATCACGTCAGGTTGAGGAGCTACAATTTATTAACTACTGCAAAAAACGCGTTTTTTTAAGGGTTTCGACCCCATTTTATTCAAAAACCTAAAGTGTTGGAGCATTTCGGACTTCGGATTCGTGTTCAGCGCGAAATTTCCCTTCGGAAACTGTATATCGCATTTCATTCGTCCGAAAAAAAGTTTAAATTTGTAGGCCTCTGTTATTTATACCAGCTTCAAATTAATATTTCTCTGAAAAACCACTCACGACTCAATAAAATTTAAGCTAACATAATTGGACAATTAAAGAATTTATGAAACCAAAGGAAGTTACAAATTCATTTTATTGAAATCTGTATCAAATTACTTAAAACTTCACTGAATGACTACAATTTATCGGAGATGGTTAGATATCACTGAAATCTATCAAATAATTGTTTAAATATTAGTAAAATTTTATCTAACGTAATCACGTGGAAAATTTAGTAATCTAACGATCTCCATAAAAGAACAAGAATTTAACGCTATATTGAAATTTGAATTACCAAAAACAAATCTATATTTAATCAACAACCTAACTGTTATTTAATTTTTATAATACTAAATGAATGGACTTATGGAATTTGCGCTTTTGGAAATATACAATCTCAAGTTTCTCAGAAGAAAGTTACATGTCGTTGACAAGATCAATCCCTAAGCACAACTTTATTTAGAATATTTTTTTGTTTTTTTAAAGCAATAAATTATATTTAATTTTGCGTCAAATGAGATATTGTTGAATTAAATTGGATAAGAAATGGCTGAGGAATTGTATTTTTTGTCTTTGTAGTCAGATTATTAGGTTTAAAGTATAGACAAAAGCTTCTCTTTTTTCTACCTTTCTTAGTTGTAAAAAGTACTTGTTATTATTATTATTATTATTATTATTATTATTATTATTATTATTATTATTATCATTATTATTATTATTATTTCTCTTTATTGAGGTTTGGCAAATGCGTTGCGCAGAAACAGGAAGCATGACAAGGAATTCGCGTCAAAAAGATGACACGAATGCCGAGGCATACCCCACCGAATACTGTGGGGCTCGCTCAGGATCATGAGAATACCCACTAAACCTTCCTCTATTTCGGAGTAAACATCTTCCCGCGAAACTGCCTGCTTGGCTCTAAACTTCACGGGAAGATAACTTCACCCGTCCTCTGGGCTTTGGCAGGAGATTGCCCCACTTCAGTTGTGTCCCGGACACTCCATGATCTCTCAGGCGGGGTCAATGCACAACTTACTAGCCGCTGCAATATCCCGTCAACACCCAGAGATTCTCTCATACCGGTCTCATGCTCTGAATGCGCTATTGCGTCATGGAACCGCCGAGGACACCAGTCCTCGGCGGATCCACGACACAAAGTACAGTCATCTGTGACACTTCAAGAAATTCCTCCCTTCACCCTATCTGCGCTTAAGCGCCTCTTCCTTCTTCGCCGCTTCCAGAGCCTTCCAGATAGCGGCACATTTCCCATTGCCTGAGACGTGGTCCCAGGCCGCTCCATCTTTTTCGCTGCACAAGAAGCAGCGCATATCTGTACAGTTAGCAGCAGTGTGGACAACTCCTCTGCATTTAAAGCATGCGGAGGATTTGTCCACCCCGCTACACTATACTGCCTTGTGCCCAAAACCTAGGCACCTGTGACACCTGATTACCGTAATACGTCTCCTTACGCAGCAACTCAGGAAGCCAATCTTGGCGTGGCCAAGCTGCTCCAGAAGTGTTGCTTCTTGGCGCGTTGCGTTTATCAACGCCAGTTTTAGTCCTCTTTTGTTCTCTTTGAGAAGCTTCATCTTGCTGTTTTCCCTCTTAGTACCTAAATTCCTCTCTAGGGCAACGACGACTTCTTCTTCTTCGGTTCGACTGTCCAAGTCTCGGATTTCCAGAGTTATCCTCTGGTCTTCCGGAAACTGGACAGTCACCATACCTGCTGGGGTTTCCTTAACCTTGGTGACGAAAGCTTCCTTGTTGAAGTCAACTCCAAAAGTCAGAAGGAGATTCCCCTTTTGAGTCGGTCTTGCGCCGACCACACTTGTTTCGCAGTTTTGCGGAACTACATCTTTTTTTAGTTTCCCAAGGACAAACGCAAAGGTCTGGCCCTTGGCAACTCTGATCAACATTGTCTCTGGCTTCGGCGCTTTTGGCCCTACGACTATCCTCGTCACTCTTCTTGGAGCTTCCTTCTTCCAGTCTGGACCTTTCACCTTCTCTGCAAAGGTTCCTTCTTTCCTCACCTTCCTTTTTTGCTCACCTTGAGATGGGCTGTCTTCCTTCTGCCTCTTGCTTTTCTGGCTCTCCAGGACGAATTTCCGAATTTGTCGCACCTTAAACATCTCTTCGATCTGAGCTTTGATCTTTTCTAGGCAATCCGCCTCTTCTTTTCTTAGCAATTTACTGCGTTCCCTGTCTTTTTTGCAATCCTCCAGATCAATCTCTGTAGCATTGCTGAACACGCTTTTTCCGCTTACCATGCTGGCAAGGCTATTCAAGCTGACTGATCTAGACAGCATTTTGTCATCCACCACCAGTCTTGGAGGCTTTAAAAGTGGCGACCTTTCTTTCCTTGATGCATTGGATGCTCCAGGGGCCAAGAAGTCCACCCTTGGAGCACTGCGGTCATTTGATTATTATTATTATTATTATTATTATTATTATTATCATTATTATTGATTTAAATTTTCCCAGAATTTTTGACGTCAAACTTATTTGCCAATCAGATGGAACATTCACTTGGTTCGTGATCAAGATACCTACTTGATCGACACGTTTGAAAATTCGGAAACTCGGTAATTTCAACCCAGATGGGTTCGCCCCCAACGTAGTGAATGTCCAAATTTTTTCACAGTTTTCAATTTTTCAAATAATATTAAATTATCATCTGGGTTGAAATTACCGAGTTTCCGAATTTTCAAACGCGTCGATCAAGTAGGTATCTTGTTCACGAACCAAGTGAATGTTCCATCTGATTATCAAATAAATTTGACGTCAAAAATTCTGGGAAAATTTAAATCAATATAAAACTAAATTATAGCCGAGAATTTGAAAAGAACTGCGAAGAAATGATGGTCGGACCCTGCGTAGCTCAGTGGTCAGAGCACTCAACTGGCAATTGAGAGGTCCTGGGTTCGCCCCCACTAAAAACTCAGTAACCCTTATTTTGGAGCCCTTATCCCCCCTCGGAACCGTCAAAAACTTTTGCCTTCGAGGGTGGTGCTCCAACTCTGACGCAGTAGCGTTTTTGACCGTTCCTGCGGCAATCCTGCGTGAATAGATAAAATATGCGGCAAAAAGACGTTACAACAAATTAAAAAATAAATTAAGTCAAAATGTAAAAATAAACATAATGAACATTTAAAATTGTATAAGGACGGTAAAAAGAACAATAGAACATTTAAATAAATAAATTAAGACGAAACAAAACAGAATAATAAATAAATATGTAAATATAAAATGAATAAATAAAAAAGAAATAAGGCTATCTACTGTTTCTTTTTCGGACATCGAGATCTTTAACTCTCTTAATTGAGATAATAAAGGTCTTGATGATCCGCCAGTTTTCCTGGGACCGGATCATCAGCTCGAACATGTTCCCCGGTGTAACTTCATAGTTTACACTCGTAAACATGATCTGCCTCTACGTGTCCCATTTACTGCAGTAAAAGATGGTGTGCTTTGCGTTATCCTTTGGGGATTTGCAGTAAGCACACACCATACTTTCTATCTTTTTAAAGCGCCGCAGGTACGAGGTAAAACACCCGTGACCTGTCAGCACTTGTGTAAGGTAATAGGAGACTTCTCCGTGTTTCCTGTTGATCCAGTTAGCGAGTGTCGGGATCAGGCGTTTTGTCCATCTACCTTTTCCCTCCCTCTCCCATCTTTCCTGCCATCTGTCTAGGAGTCTGCGCCTCGCTTCATGGCTGATGCTGTCCTTGCTGTGTCTTTCTTTGAAAAGGAGGAAAACTTCCTCCCATTCCCACGCCAAAAGATCTGCTGGCGGGACACCAGCAAGGACCTGCGCAGCACTCGTCGATACCGTCCTATAAGCAGAGATGATACGCCATATTATACATCTCTGCGCGGACAACATCTTCTGAAAGATGGTTTCGCTTCTCTTGGTTCTGAGAGTGGAAGCCCACGCTGCTGCAGCATACAGCAGCTTTTAGTGGGTGACACTCGCCAACAGTCTCGTTTTTTGCTCTCGCGGACTGTCAACATTTGGCATCATCCGCGCCAGATTAGCCGCAAACTTGATAGCGTTCTTAGACGCCGTAGCTATTCGATGATGGAAGTTTAACCTTCCATCAAGAACCACACCGAAGTACTTGATCTATTTCCTCCACTTGACCTTGACTTTGTCTCTCACGATTCGTCGGACTTCGTATCCACGTCTGTCTGTGACGAGCAAAGCCTCGGTCTTTTCCAAGGCCATTTGAAGGCCTCTGGCATCCAGCCAGCTTTTTGCCAGTCATAGACATTCGTTAACGAGTACTCCAAGAGCCTCTGCACTTTCGGCTACGCACACGATTAACGCGTCGTCCGCAAATCTGATGATCACCGCTCCTTCTGGTAGACCCATTCGTATGAAGTCATCGTAAGATATATTCCACACAAATGGTCCCACCCTCGAAATTTGAGGGGCCCCACGCTGCATCTCTTCCGAGAGAGTAAAGGTGTCTCCCTCATAAAGGACCCACCTGTCGCTTAGATAATTATCTATTATCTGCAACAGGTAGGGCGGTATTCCTTTATTTCTCATCGACTCGATGAGATCTTCCCGTCGAGCGGAAATGAACGCGTTGCGTACGTCAATAGCAAGTCAATAGCAACTAACTCGCAGAAGCTCTTCTTTTTCCCTGGTCTTAATTTGTTTTTCCCTTGTCTGGTTACTACCGCCTGGATAGCGTCAACTGTGAAGCGGCCTTTTCGAAAACCAAATTGGTAATAGGATAGACTATTCTCACTGGTCAAGTGATTTTGCATTCTTTACAGAACCATGTCCTCTAGAAGTTTGCCCATTGTATCTAACAGGCATATAGGCCTGTATGATGAGACCTCATCTAGAGGTTTGTCACCTTTTCTTAGGAGGACTAGCCTCTGTTGTTTCCAGTCATGGAAAAACTCTCCACTTTTTAGACAAAGATTGAAGCTGTTTAACAAAATCTGGACTGTAATCGCATTTTCAGTGAAATTTTAAAAATTAGGCGTAGTGAACAAAACATATTTTACAGCATTTATTTTGTAAATTGACTGAGGCTAGGTAGTCAATATTTTCTTAAATTTTATATTTAACAAAGATCATCCACTTTTTACATTCTCCTCAGTAATGAGAGTGTATTAAAAATGTTCGATTTCTGATATTTGCTAATTTTAGTACTTCTCGGCGTTTTGAGTTTCTCTGATACCGAAAAAATAGTTTTTACAAAATGTTCTGATTGTATGTATGTCTGTTTGTCTGTAGCAAAAAACGTGGTGACGCGAAAACTTGAGTAAAAATGTATTAATTAACTTTAAATTTGGTATGGTTTTTAAGTGTTCTAAAATACAGGATAAATTCGTTGAACAGCCATTTCCGACAAAAAAAACATAAAAATGTATTTTTATATTTTTTTTTCCATAACTAAAACTACTATCAAAAATCAACATTTTTCTCCTTGATATCATTTCTGTAAGTCTAAAAAGATTAAAGGTAGAAAAAAGAAAAACGTCTGCCTATAATTTAAACCTAATAATCTGATTACAAAGACAAAAAATACTCAGCCATTTCTTATCCAATTTAATTCAGCAATATTTCACTTGACGCAGGAATAAATAAACTTGAATAATTTGAAAAAGAAAAAAATATTCTGAATAAAGTTGGGCCGCAAATCATTGTTAAATTTAAAAGATTTTAAAAAACTTGATAATTTTCTATCTTCCTTACTTCAGAACTGCTGTAAATCTTAATTATATCAAAAAATCACAAGCAGGGATAAAAAGCCTTTTTTTCAGCTGTAAAATAAAAACAAAAACTTGTATATTAGACAAAAACTGACGAAGAAACAAACTATTTTGTGCATGAACTCCAGAAAAACTTTTTTTGCTTAAACATGAGATTTTGGGGGTGTTTCAGAAATTTAGTACATACCATCGTTTTTAGTTTTTCAAGATGAACAACTTAGGCTAAAACTGATTCAAAGTAATTTTTCACTGTCACACTGTGATATTGGTAAAATTACAGATAATAACTAAACAATAGAGAGAAATAATAAATTAAACAATAAAGAAGAGAGTAGATGAGAACGAAAGGCTTTTCGTTCTTCACATCTCATGGTGTATAAAATATAAAAAATATGTTTACTTCTTGTAATTAGTTCTAAAAAAACTAAATACTTTTAAAATCCATAAGAAATAAAAACCACTAGTAATTTCAAAATTTAGAAAAAACTGAAAGTCTTTTGGTATATTCTATAAAACGTTAATAATATCAAAATTAAATACCGATTAAGTAACTTAGTCCGAAAATGCATAGGGCTTTTCGATCGTGGATCGAAGGTTCGCGCCCGTTAGACTGTGTTTTCTTTTCGCCACATGAGGTATTTAGGGATGGAGATTTGACATTGAGGACTTGTTTGTGTGATATTTCGAGACTTTGAAATCATACATCCTACACTTAACTGTCTATAATTCGGGTTTAGTCAGTTGAGGTATTCCGTAGTTTCCCTTAACTCTGGTTATAAAGGGTCAGGTGAATACGAGAAATTCTAATTAAGTCGGTTACGAACGGAAATTAGGGGGAGTGGATGGGGACTTATGGAAAATAATTATATATTATTATATATTATATACTCAAAAAGGTATAAATCAAATAAAAAATCGGACAAGAGCAAGTTGCACTCCTACTAAAGACATAGAGTTCCGCACACATGTTAATTATTACTTTATATGAATGAAAGTGTTTTTTGTATGAGGTTTTATTTCTGTAAACATTAATTTTTAATTTAAATAATTTTTAAAATATTATTTTCTAAATATATTCAGACAGAGTATTAATTCTTAATATTTTTTATTGTAATGTAAAAGAAATTTTATTTGAATTGTCTAAATACCAATCCATAACTTAGATTTAACAAAGGGGTATAATATATCATTTTAATGTTTTTTACTTTCTCTATTATAATTTTAAAATAATTTGTTTAAATTAAATGTAATATATTTTGTTATTTTTTATATAAAAATCCATTGGTGTACATAGTGTTAATTCTATAGATCAAATGTTTTAAATTTTAAGAGAAGAGGGTTTTTTTGTAAAAGAAAATAAATTTGAAAAAAAAACTATTTGTAGTAAAATCTGGAGGCGTTAATGATTTATTGAATAACATTTTAGTAAATCAATACACGTTTATACACAGTTTGACTATCCTTGTAAAAATAGGCTAAGCTATAACATAGAGGTATAATTATTCATTTTGTGGCTTTTTTATTTCTACTTGATAAACTTCAAATAATTTACTAAAATTATAGCGAACATATTTTTGGATTCTACATGAAAAACTACATTTATGTGACAAATTTTAATTTTCTAGGTCAAATATTATGAAAGTTATAAAAATTCATTTATTTTTTTGAAAATCTAGTGTTTTTCCTTAACAACGCTATCACCATCGACTTCATAATTATTTGAATGCATTTCAGCAAAAATTCATGGTTTTCACTTGACAATTCTCTGAACATGACATCCAATCATGTTCTCTATAATTCTTCTGTAAACTGCACGTGAAATTACGTACTGTAACGCTTTTCTTCTCTCTTTTCTGTCTCTCTCTTATTTTAGAGAGAGAAAGAAAACGTCACAAAAATGGCAACGTTGTCGGCTCTGACAATGGCCT
>WNHD01005474.1:0-10155 GCA_011057455.1 Ganaspis sp. Gsp50 | reverse complement strand
TTGGGAAAAAATGCTAACTTGATAGGCACTGTCGAAAAGAGGGAACAATTTTTTTTCTTGAATCACATCCGCAATTTTTGCCCATTGTTCTAAAGTTGGATCACATCCGGTTGGATTATGTGCACAGGCGTGTAAAATAATGACCGCATTTTCAGGAGCGTTTCTTAAATCTTCTAACATTCCGTCCAAATTTATTCCTCTTGTTTCTGCATCCCAGTAACGATATTCACAGCCTTTTTTGAATCCTCCGTTCATAAATACCAGCTTATGATTTTCTGAAAAGAACATTTTTTAAACGACTTGAAAACTCTGGTATATTAATTCTTTTTTATTCAAAATTGTTCAAAATGTTTCTCGGATTTATGGATCAAAAAATAACTTCAAAATATTCTGAAATACTTTGCAACATTCAAAAATACTTTGCAATATTCAAAAATACTTTGCAATATTCCAAAATACTTTGCAGCATTCCAAAATACTTTGCAATATTCAAAAATACTTTGCAATATTCAAAAATACTTTGCAAAATTCAAAAATACTTTTCAACACTCCACTTTGGCTTTAATTTGTTTCAGAATTAGAAAAACTTTCGTATATTCTGTTAAAACGTTTAGTTTTCGAGTTTTACGTTCGTTTTTTAGTTATTAAAATTTAAAAAAAAAATTGTTCAGTCATAATTTGATTATTTATTGTATACTATAGGTGTATTTATTCATATTCTGATTAATTAACAGTTTAATTTGTTTTACAAACCCCAGGTTGGTGTGCTGTAATAGAACGTGTGGTAATGAAGAATACGAGCCAAAAATTCAGCTGCAACTCTCAGAGCTCCGGTTCCAGATAGGGATTGAATTCCAAAAGCACGACCTTCCAAAATTGCTGACGAATTGGCTCCCAACAACATACTCGTTGCTGCTTTGGAAAAATCATCGAGACCCAGAACTGGCAAATATTCATGATTTTGCAGCGAATCATCTGCCAAGACTTTTTCTACTTTCTTAACAACTGGCAACACCCATGGTTTTCCTTCACTTGTCCGGTAAGCTAAAAAATTCAAAGGTATTGCAATTTTATTCTATTATTCAAAATATTTAAAATTTAAAAAAAGAATGTTAAAATTAACAAATTTTTTTTTAAATATTTAAAAGATCCAAACCGGACACAATGTAGACTATAGACCCTGAGAAACTAAAAAGAATGTAAATCTTTTTTTTATCCTATCAATCTTTTTTATATCCTATCAATATTTTTTTTTTTCTATCAATCTTTTTTTCATTTTAAAACTGATTCACAAACTCATAATAATTTTAAAACAAGTTGTTTTTTAAAAAAAGTTAAATTAAAGTTTATTAACAATATTCTTAACTTTAAGAACTTTTTTTAATTTTATTATAGAGCAGAAATTAAAATCAGAGTTCAGAATTTTAACATTTGATGTAAAATAATTTCTTTTTTTACTTTTTGCCATATAAAAACTAAAATTTTCTCCTCGAATCCATTATTTATTAAATATTTTTAGTTCCTTCGTTTACCAAATGTTCACAACTTTATCCATTTACCAAATATTTATAATTCTATCCATTTACGAAATATTTATAATTTATTCATTTATCGTTTATTTACTGTCTATTTATTTACGTCTTGTATTAATTATTCTATTTATTTTGCAGAACTGAAGTTTTTTTTAAATATACTAATTCCTTGAAAGTCATTCCTTCACGTTTAATGACGTCATGTGAGTTACATAACTCGCTTCACCTAGTTACTTTTTATAGAAAATTCCAAGCCAATTGGGAAAAGCAAAATTTTTACCTCAAAAAGAAATTATTGAACATTAATTCTAAAGCAGATTTAATTACCTCCTATGGCCAGATTCACTTTCTTTTCGAAAGTGTCGTCAACGTAAGCTTTTTGGAGGGCAAAAACCTCAATTGGAGGTCCAAGTGGAATACCTGAGAATCTGGTAGTCATTATTAGGATTTATCTGAAACAAAAGAAAACTTGATAATTAACTGTCAATTTGATTGATTGTATGAATTGTTTGCACGTGACAATAATCCCAAGGTTGCAAATTTTCTAAAACTATTTTTGCTTTCAAAAGTACGATAATTAATTATTAATAATTAATTGAAAATTAGTAATTAAATAAATCTTGGTTACAATAAACAATAATAGAATACATTTATCAAAGTATTTTGGAGTAGTGATTTAAAACTATTTTTTTTCCACTCGATTTTGGAGCAACTAACACGTTCTCTACTGGTAGGAAAATCAACTTGTGTTTTAACGTCACAATTTTTATTATTAATAAAAATCTCTATTTTTATAAAATATTTTTTACTCCTTGGTATTTTAGTTTTTTTTTGTATTTGTTGAATAAATAATAATTGGATGTTTCTGTCACGAATGGTTCTTTAATAATATTAACATTTTCTAACCTCACTTCAATATCTCTGCTGTGATTTTGTTAAATAAATATAAAGTAAAAGAATTTTTATTATTACTTACAGATATGAGTCTCTCAATGACAGCCACAAGGATCAATTGATGTTGTTCTGAGTTTTTATTTAATGAATGCCGAAGTGTTTGAATATCATTGAGTTTTTAAATAGCGGAGAAGGGAAAACAACGAGAGAAACTGGAAATGACTGGAAACACCAGAAGAACTGAGAAAGATTTATAGAATTTTTCTTGTGTATAGAATTACACGCATGCGTTTTGAAATTTGATTATCAGCACTATTTCTATCTTTATTTTCGTTTATCTATAAGAGAAAATTATCTTTTCTTCAAATTTTGTTGTTTGTTATTCATTCGCTAATTTCTTTTTTTAACGTCAACTTTTTGAAAACTTTGTTTTTAAACCTTGAAATTTTTTCTTAATTGTATTTTAATTTTTAAAAATAGTTCATTTAAAAAGTTCTTAGTTTCAGTTATTTATTACGTATTTAGATTTCTTTCAATTTGTTTATTTTTGCAATGAACCCGAATTTTGAATTCAGATATTTTTTTATACTATTTTAATTCAGAATACCTTTTTTATTCCGTATAATATATATATTATAATACTTTTTCAATATAATACTCTTTCAATATAATACTCTTTCAATATAATACTCTTTCCACTGTATTGAAAATTGCTTTTTTATTTTTGAATCTATTTTTTTAAATTGTGACCAGATTTTTCATATTTAGTAGTAGAGAATAATTTTATAACTCATTTCTCAGTTTTGAAATTTGTTTCTGGATTTTTGTAGCCGATTATAAAATTTATTCTGTATTGAAGTTCAACTTGGAACAATTCGAAGCCATTTTTTCCAAGTCACTTTTTAAATTTAGTAAAATTCCTTTCTTGTAATTTAAAACAAACTTTTGAATTCTAAAGTCCAATTTTCAAATTTAAAATTGAATGTATTGGACCTATTGTTTATGTACTTCTTTTTAATTTTAAGAGACTAAAAGTCTTTGGTTTTTCTTAATTTTCAAATTTTAGTATAAAAAATAATTTTAGAAGACATTTTTTTATTTCAAAACTCATTTTCGAAGTTTTGAATTTTTTGATGAATTTTTGAATTGGAATTCAGTTTTTGAAATTGAGGAGAAAAAGAAAAAAATTGAACTGCAGTTTCAAAGTAAATTTCTAAAAAAAAGATAGATGTATAAAGTTGAGGGTGCATTTTACTAAACAATAAACTTTTAGTTATAAAAACGATTCTTATTTATTAAAAAAGGATCACTTAGTGAAGAGCAAAACGCGTACAAGCAACGTTAAAGTTTTTACAAATTATTACAAAGTAGAAAAAGAGTTTATAGGTAGGAAAATCAATTATTTTCTAATGAATTGTTATTCCGCAATTTTTGTTATTATCAATTCCGCAAGTTTTCTGTAATAATGCCAAATATAATTTAAATCAAGAATTTATCTTGAGTACATTCACTTTTTCCAATTGTACAAGTTGTAAAATAATATTTTGTACTGAATTTAATATCTTATCGTTATTCTGACATTTCATTAGTCATTGAAACACTTAGTCTTCATTCCTACAATGGAAAATACGTAAATCAATTCTACACTACATTATCTAAAATTAAACTATTGATTTTTATACAAACTGCTTGTAATTTTCGTTAAAAGCAAAGTGGACGATTTACAATAAATACTAGGAGGCCAAAAGGCCACCTTGAACAAATATGGCAGTGTATTGTTTATCATAGAACTAATAAATTATAAATTTAGTCACTAAAGGAGTCTTGTTTACAACACGTAACTAATTAACATTCAAATAATTTAAAAAAACTTTCTTTTCGCAAAACAACGAATTTTTATCAAACTAAAGATTCGATTTTGCAAAATAAAAAAGATTTTGTAGAACACAAAACATTCGATTTCGTAAATGTAATTTTGAGAATAAATGTAGAAATTTGAGAACAATTTCCACCTGTATTGAATAATATATAGAATATTGAATTAATGTATAAAATATTTTCTATAGTCGAATATTTACTTCATGACCAATAATTGGATACATTAAAATAATATACTTTTGGTGTGTTTTTTAAAATTTTTATCATATTCTTTTTGGATTTTTTATCATATTCTTTTTGGAATTTTTATCATATTCTTTTTAGAATTTTTATCATATTCTTTTTAGAATTTTTATCTTATTCTTTTTGGAATTTTTAGCATAGTCTGTAAAAATTGAAATTCTTATGAATCGTATTTTATACAAAAAAATGTAAAGCTATTTTATACAAATTTGAAACACTTACGAAATGTTTTTAAAAAGTGTAATGCTTTGTAGTTTGTTAATATTTGATGCTTTTGTCAGTTAAATATTAACGTTTTTGTGTTATACAAAAGGAATTAATAAGTCTTTTTTAACAGGCAATTTTTCCTAATTGTAAAAATATTTTTAATTCCGCCAAAAGCGTCGTAAGTAAATGACTAGTACAAACGCATCCTTGTAATGAATTTCTACCAGGAAATGTGAATTACAAGCACTCATAGCAATAATGATGCGATAAAATCGACCTTAGCAGAGATTCTCCATAAACTATCATTAATCCTAAATTAAATAGTAAAATAAGAGTAAAGAAACAATACGTTAACAATTACAATTGATTTCATAAGTACAAGTTAGATTTCCTTATTTTTTAAATCGATACTTACTATTATTTCAATTTGTAACATATTGTTTTATAAACATAGGGATTGAAACGCAAGAAGAATCAAGCAAATTAGCGGAAAAGAAATTATTATTAAAAAAAAAATAGATAAGTGTCGATCAGACGAAAATGAAAAAATGTAGAAATAATGAAAAAAACAAGGCTTTCCTATGAGGAAGCAAAAACAAACAAAAAATAGAATTAATGAAAAAAGCTAATGAAGTTCTTTAGAAAGAATATGCGAAAAAAAATTATTCGGAAAAAAGATGATTTTTGTATAATAAAAACAATCGAAGAAAGAAACATAATAAAAAACGTAAAAAGAATTATTAAAAGAAAATCTTGATCTAAATCAAAAAATATTGGACAATAGAAAACGTAAAAAGAATTATTAAAAGAAAATCTTGATCTAAATAAAAAAATATTGGACAATATTCGTTCATTTTTTCAAATTCATTTTTTAACATTCTAGCATTTAGTCATTTGTTCAGTTTCAATCCCCGACGTATAAATTATTTCTTGTAAGCAATTTCTTGTACAAAAAATGCAAAAGATGTTACATAACCGGAATGGCTCTCGATTCTTATTGTTGAAAGAAATGCAAATTTGGAAATTGAAAATATGAAAATTTTCGGCTACTTCTGCGACGTCATGGGCGCATTTTATACGATATTTAAATAGTTGTTTTTACAAGACTTAACAATTTTTTACAACATTTAGGATTATAGTAAAAATTAATAATGCTCGAAGCTAGGACTTTTTCAGCGACTCGTACTTATTTTCGAAACTGGTATTTATTCATTCGACACTCACACACATTTTTTCTTTCTTTCTTTCTTTCTTTCTTTCTTTCTTTCTTTCTTTCTTTTTGGTGAGACTTATGGCACGAATGTGTACATTTCGCCATAAAGACGTGCAGTCTGAGCTTTTTAAGCTTCTCTCGCTTTTTTAGGTTCAACAAAGTCATTTTCGTACTTTGCTGATGGACCAAAAAGCCTCGATTATTTAAGAAGTTTGAAACCACTTCTTAATCTTAGATCTGACAAGGATTTAAAATTACGGGGGATTTTTAGTTTTAAGGCGGCAGGATGTCTAGTTTTAAGCCTGACATTGGAGCACAAAATCCACAGTAGCCTCCACATTTCCCCACAATTACTTGATCGTTCTGGAAAAATATTTTTATTTATTTTTTGTTACATACTTTTTATCATTTCAAAGTATTCTTTTTTTATTATTTCAAAGTATTCCTTTTTATTATTTTAAAGTAATAATAATATTATTAATGAAATTGATGTTTTCGTCAAATTTATTAATATTATTGTTTAGTACACTGAGAGAAAAATATCTTTTGATTTAAAGAAATAACTTTCTTTGACTTGTATCTTTGATTCAAATTTCATTTTACATTTAAAGAAATGTTCTTTGTTTCAAACAAATTTATGCCTATAATTCAAAAAAATATTTCTTTGACCGTATATCAATACTAGAATTTCTTTGATATAATGCAGAAATTTCTTTCAATAAAAGAAAATTTCTTTGAATAAAAGAAATTTTGTTTGAATCAAAGAAATTTTGTTTGAATCAAAGAAACCTTCTTTAATTTAAAAAGAAATTTCTTTGATTCAAATCAGAAAAGTCAAAGAAATTTATAAAATTTCTAAAAATTTCTTTAAATCAAAAGAAACTTTTTCCTGAGTGTAGTTTTTTCTTATTTAAAGTATTCTAAAAGAAAATTGGATAATTTTTTTGGCAGAAGTATATATGTGGAAATTTTATTTGATAATAACTAATTGCTAAATAATTAGTGACGAGAATTAATTAATTAATAACAAAAATTTAATAATTCGTTACGAATGTTGAATAATTAGTAACAAATGTTGAATAATTAGTAACGAATGTTGAATAATTAGTAACAAATGTTGAATAATTATTAACGAATGTTGAATAATTATTAACGAATGTTGAATAATTAATAACGAAAACTGGATAATTAGTAACGAATATTGAATAATTAATAACGAAAACTGGATAATTAGTAAAGAATATTGAATAATTAATAACAAAAATTGAATAATTAAAAACAAAAATTGAATAATTATCGAATGTTGAATAATTGATAACGAATATTGGACAATTGACTAATTCTGAATATTTTTCAGGTGAAGAAGATACTCACTATCCTGTTGATTAACAGAAAAGCTCTTGACTTTTGCGTCGTCCAAGAGACCTCAGGAGAGATTCTGAAGAAAGTTCCAGTTAAATTAATGCTAAATCGACCTTGAGGACAATTTGCCAAGCTGTAACAATCGCCGGCTTTTCCAAACTCCACACGTTTCGCGCCCTTTGTCCAAGAAAATCTGTAGTCGTCGGCTGAAAGTGAACCCGGATGTAGAAGAAAAAATGGTAGGATTTGAGATTACTGGATTTTAATTTCTTACCAATTATGTAAAGTTTATTCACGTCTATCCGCACCCGTTTGAAAGCTGTGATTCCAGCAATAGTTCCTGGATCGGTGACACAGTGACAACTTTCATTTCTCTGCCCACCAAAAGGGCAAGTCTGTGGATTTCGTAATCTGCAAATGTTGAACTCGAGTCAAAAAAGCATCTTGCGATTATTTGGAATCAATTCGAATTATGCAAATAGAGAATTGGAATTAAGCAAATTGGAAGTTGGAAAAAATCGGAGTTAAGCAAATTGGAGTTTAAAAGAATCGGAATTCAGCAAATTGGAATTAAGCTTAATTTAATTTGCATTTAAACTTATGTAGAAAATAATTCAAATAAGTTTGAATTAAGGAAATTAGGTAGAAACAAAATTGTGTGTTTATGATTAAAATAAGAAAATTGTGTGTTTAGGGTCGAATTAAGAAAATTGGGTTTAGGATTGAAATAATAATTAATAATTAAGAAATTCGGAATTAAATTAAATGAAATTTTTTCATTTATTTTTTGATTTATTTTATTTTTTAATTAAATAAATTTCATTTAAATTTATTAAATTTAATTCCTTGAAATGCAGAAAGTTGGAAATGTTCACAATTTCTCTTTTTCTAAACAGATGTTAATTTTGGTAGCTTTTGCAAATCGGAAATTTTCAAATTTGGCTTGGAATTATAATTTAAAAAGATAGTTTGTAGTGTAGGCTAAAATTTGTTGACTTAGAATGGTGTAAATTTGTTATTACAGGGTTTCTACAACTCTGGAAAACCTGGAATTCTCATGGAATTTCATTATTCCTCATGGAATCATGGAAATCTCGTGGAATTTTCATTTAGGTATATCATGTAAATTAATTTTGTTATTTCATTTCTTTACTTTATGATGTTTATTAAGTTTTATCAAAATTTTATACCTTTTGTTACAGAAAAAAACTTCAAAATATTTAAAAATACTTAAAGTATGTTTAAAATATTTCAAATTACTTAAAAAGTTTGAAGTACTTTAAAGTACTTCAAACTACTTCAAACTACTCCAAAATATTCAGTAATACTTAAAAAGTCTTTGAAATATTTCAAAATACTTCAGACTACTTTAAAATACTTCAAAATACTTCATAATACTTCATAATACTTTAAAATATTTTAAAATAATTTCAAAATATTTTAAAAGACTTCAAACTACTCCAAGATATTCAATGATACTTAAAGAATGTTTGAAATATTTCAAAATACTTTGAAATACTTCAAAATACTTGAAAATACTTTAAATGCTTCAAAATATTGTAATATACTTAAAATTACTTTAAAAGATTTCAAATTATTTAAAGATACTTTAAAATAGTTCAAAGTATTTAAAACTATTAGTATTTTAAGTATTAAAGTATAAAAAGATTTTACAGTATTAGTTTTTTAAAATGTTTTAAAAGTATATAAAATATTTCAGAGTATATTTATAAATACTTCAGACTACAACAAAATACTTCAAAATATTCCAAAATATTAAAAAATACTTAAAATCTTAAAATAGTTACAAATATTTAAAATGTCTTTAAAATATTAAAAAATACTAAAAACTATTTTAAAATACTTCAGACTAACTTCTAAATACTTCAAAATATTTAAGAATACTTAAAATTTCTTTAAAATATTCCAAAATACTTAAAACTACTTTAAAATACTTCAAACTACTTTAAAATACTTCAAACTACTTCCAAATACTTCAAAATTAAAGTATTATTTACAAATACTTAAAATTTCTTTAAAATATTCCCAAATACTTAAAATTACTTTACAATGTTTCCAAATACTTCCTAATATTTCAAAAACTTTTAAAATACCTCAAAATATTTAATAACACTTATAAATATTTCAAAATATTAAAATATTCAAAATATTAAAATATACTTAAACTTTTAAATTCTTGAAGAACTTCAAAATAATGCAAAGTAATTAAAAATATTAGCTTTTTAAATATTAAATAAAATATAAACAGATTTTAAAATATTAGATTCTTTAAATATTTTAAAGTATTATATGTATTATATGTATTATATGTATTATATGTATTATATGCATTATAATCATTTAAATTCTTACAAAATATTGAAAATTTCATTTTTTAATGAAAAAATATATTAAAAAACATGATGGAAATTTTTCTACCTTTCTCATGGAAATCATGTAAAACTCATGGAATTTGTGAAGAAAAATTTGTAGAAACTCTGTATTAATTAGAATGCAGAATTAATTTAGAATTTGCTAAAATTAGGGAATTATTCAAGTTACAATGTTTCACCTTTTGCCGTAAATTTCCGCAAAGTTTTCTTTGTCTCCAACAGGCAGTGTTAGATATTCTTTAGGCTCCCTGCCTGACATGTCATAACAATAAATCGACATGTTTCTTCCGCCGATCGTGAGACTATACTCTCCATCTCTTGTGTATCTGAATCTTTTTTGCAGTTCCGCACACGTAGTAGGGCCGCATTTTCGTTGATTGCATTTCCTTTTACGCGGAGGCTTCAATTTCACAGGACAATTGTATCTTGGAAC
>WNHD01005473.1:8331-18489 GCA_011057455.1 Ganaspis sp. Gsp50 | reverse complement strand
GAGAAAATTGTGCATTTTTTGTTTGGTACTTAAAATAGAGTTGTTTTCCTTATTAAATTTAATGCAAATTTTTGCATATTATTTTATATGTGAAAAATATATTTTTAAAAAATGTGAATGAAATTATGGTAATTATGGTATTTAATTATGGTACATAGGGATGTACACAGGGATCGGCTGCAGATAGAATTAAAACTTAAAACACTTAAAAGTATATTACACAATAAATTAATTAATCGAATTTACGTGCATGAAGAAATGAATATTAGGAATTTGCTTCATCGCTCAATATACCTATTAATGGAAATATTACAAAATGTTTTATTTTTCTCATTTTAGGAAAGTCATGTACGCATTTTATGACATAAATACAACGTAGTACTTTAAATGATTCATTAATGGTGTTAAATCAATTTAGTCTTGTTTCATAGAAGATCTGCACTATATATCATTAATAATGTGATATCTATTAAAGCTTAATTTTAAACATTCTTAGAATATGAATTGCAGACATTTTTCACCTCATTAGTTAATTATTTTACAAGAACAAATAATTATAATCATCTTTTAATTACATAATAAAATATTTAGTATTTAGCAGTATTAATTATTATTATTTAATTTAATTTAATTAATTATTATTTAGCAGTATTAATTATTATTATTCAATTTTATTTAATTAATTATTATTTATCAGTATTAATTATTTTTATTTTATTTAATTTTATTTAATTAATTATGATTTAGCAGCATTAAATTATTATTCAATTAAATTATTATGTTTATCATAAACAATGTTTATATCATAAAATCATCAAATGGATATTTAATTGTTTCTTGTCCTTAGATGCGCGTTAAATAATTCAAATTAAAAATGATAATAAATCTTATGGGATACTTACATGCATAATACGTATGTGCAGTGGAATAAATGATCGACATAATTTGCTGCAGGGAAAATTGAAGACGCAAATGTATCTGAATTGAGTATTTTTTAATAGTTCAATTCAATGATAATTCTCATAATAATTATCACTTTGAATCAGACGCAATCTCGATTGTTATTCATTAATTGTCGAACACAATACAAAAATATGTACCAGTGTACGAATTATTGAAACGTACACACATTACAGATACATTTCAAGGATACTTTTTACGTGTATGTATATCTCAACGCGTACATTTTATAAGTATTGTAAATAATCAAGAAAACATTTCTTTTCAAATAAAGTTGTGTCTTTTTAGATACAAAGTTGTATCTATTGTATCTATTCATTGTCAACTCTTTTTATCTTAAAAATTACACATTAAAAATAAATTTAAATATTTAAAAAAACTTGCTTATTTAATTGTAGATTATTTTCTGTTTTATTTCTTTTTCGATTCAAATATATATTATTTTGTATTTAATTAATAAATATAATTGATATACTGATTTTATAATTGATTTAATGTTTTTGTGTCGATAATAAAATTTGCTTGAAAAGTCCGGATGTTCGTTGATTTTATGTATTCCTTTTTATAAAATGAATAAAAGATTCGAATTGATAATTAGGTAGGTTTGCAGTTTGCAATTAATTAATTTACAAACGTTCTGCTTTGAATAAGTTTCTACAATTTCGAATTCTTTACTTTTCATTAATTAACAGTTTTGAAAAAATGAACGATAGTAAACCTGTTGACAATTATCATAACATTTTTTTTAAAATCAATAATTACGAAATTGATTTAGAGACACTTATTTACCGTTTTTTCAAGGAAAATTGAAAACCGTATTCTTTCATGACTGTATCTTTTTCCAACTTTTCAGTGAACCGTGAACGATAAAGTCGAAGGATTACCTTCGATCCTTGTCCTCGATTTTATATTAACTTACAAAAATCTGATAAATTATTTATTCTGATAATCATTCATTGCTTTTTTGTCAAAAGAACAAATTTGTACAAAAGACGCACAACTTTCTTTCTTCTACCATTTCATTCAAAAAAAAAAGAAAAAAAAAAGAAAAAGAAAGAAACTAAAAGAATTTTAAAATATCAAACTGTTGCATCAAAAGCATAATATATTTTATTATTTATTTACAATATATTTATGCATCTAATTATTGTAAGCAATAAACCTCCTGTGAGGATTTCAAATTGCTATTAAATAAAAAAAAAAAAAATTATTGATTTTCACAATATTATGGATTATTACATTATTATTGATTACATTAATTATTAATTGAATTATTTGTACTTAAATTAATATTGATTAATAATATTTATCATTTTAATTTATTGTGCCCCTTTAATTATCGTTTATGGATAACAACTTTTCTGTGAATCACAATATTGTCAAACTCGATTAAATTTAAAACATTTTCCTTGTGTACTTATTTCAAAAGTATGATATAATCTGATTTTTCATTCGCATAATTTTTATCTTGAAACTTTTGTATCATATGTGTTTGTTCCGTTTATGAGATAGATGTTTAATGAATTTCGATTCATAATCTAAATCAACTGCAAACGGTTTTAATCCATTTTAAACAGTATTCACTTTTTGCCTTATTTAATCTTGAGAAAAATACGTCTACAATAGAACAGGATCTTCAAAGGAAAATATAGTTTTCTTTGAAAAGTATTTGAATTTTTCAATATTTATTGAATTAAAAAGTAACTGGATAATTGAACATTTTTAGAAATCTGTTCATCAAAATAAAATTTTCCATTTTATTTAGCATTAAATATAAAATCACATAAATCTTTAAATAACAGTTTTTCTTTTTTATTGTTACTATTATCATTATTAACTATAATTTTCATGTATTGTCAATTGTTACTATCGTTATTAACTACAATTTGTATTTATCGTAATTTTATTTATTATTACTTTTTCAAAAATAAGATGATACGTATTCATTATACACTTACTTTCTGTCATGTAATAAATCGTTTTTTATTTATTTCTTTTTTTATGTACAGAGTTGAATATAATAAATTTGTGAAGCGTATTTATAAATTTATAAAATTCAACGACCTTATTATATTATGTCTTTAAAAGTTATAGATTATTATTATTACAGTTCCTGAAGAGGAAAACAGTTAGTTTTCAAAAGGTCGAACCTCTCTATGCAATAAAATTGCATTTTTTCTTTGAAAATTTCAAACCGTTGATAATTATTGCTTAAACTTTTAAAATTTAATTTAAGTTTATT
Source organism: Ganaspis sp. Gsp50 (assembly GCA_011057455.1). Lineage (NCBI taxonomy): Eukaryota > Metazoa > Arthropoda > Insecta > Hymenoptera > Figitidae > Ganaspis > Ganaspis sp. Gsp50. The sequence goes on along the minus strand of WNHD01005473.1, from coordinate 15,287 downwards.
AAAAGGTGTCAAAAGTATAGCTTTTGAATTGATTATGAAGATTCTTCACCAATTTTTTATGGAAATGAAAAATTGAAGAATTTCCTTATATGAGATCATCCACATACATATATCACGCTCTAGGGGGAGAAATTTTAAATGTATTATAAATTATTACTATAAATTAATATTATTGTAAATATCAACAACATTGAAATTGATATTGAAAAGTGTTTGATTAATTAAAAGATTGTAGACAACTTGATTGGCCTTCATTTAAATGATTATATAACAAATAGTTAAAATTACAACACAGCTTACATTTTTGCGACCAGTTTTTTACAAAATATAAGTATACGAAGATCTTGGAGAATATTTAAAGAATTTAAGGAATTTTCGAAGATAAATAGTAGCTTGAAGAAAAGATGTATCTAACTGATAATAAGATTTATGACGAGAGTAATAATTTTACTTTTCCGTTTATGTGAAATTTAATAAAATGAGTACACATGTGTACTTTTATGTAAAAATACATGTTTTATATTTGTTTTTCTAAAATCTTAAATTATACCCGGATTATATTTTACACTTATCCGGATTATATTATATCTTAAAAATTATATATTATGATGTGTTAATTATTTGTTTCTCTAAAAATGAATAAGTTATATCCGGATGTGTATATTTTACAGAAGATAATGACCTACACACGTACATAAAATAAAATTATCCATAATTTAAGGAAAATAAAAATTTATATTGCGTATAGTTTCTATGCCTACAAATTTAAAAAAGCATTGTCTGTTTTATGATTCCTAGGAAACGATTTAACAATACAATTAAATAAAAAAGAGAATACGTTTTATTATAATGTCTCTCTAGATATGAATTGAAAAAAAGTCTATTATTAATCATGAAAATTACTCAACATTTTAACTAATTTTTGTCCACTCATTACAAAAATGTTATAAATTAAAATCTTTTGAGTCAAATAGTACACAAATATAGTATACAAAATATTTCAAATTGAAAACTGTCAAATCTTGAATTTTTCCAAGATTCAAATCTCTGTAACTTTTTTTAAAGAAAAATATGAAATTTTGAGAATATGCTAATCAAATGTAAATAAATAATCTTATAGATTTAAAGTCTCATGTGAAATGGAAAGCAAATGAAAAAAGTTGTGCAGATTAAATGCAATATAACAGTTTATTTGTTATACAAAATTTCACGTGGGTTTTAAAAAATTTTAATTATCACGCACAAAAAAGCTTACACATGAGTATTTCTAAATTTGAAAATCACATTAAGGAAGTTGACTTTAAAAATATTTGCCAAATCGTGTCGTGTATGGAAAATAAACGCGAATTTTGTTTTCTTTTATCTTTAAAAAATCACCACGTGTGCTGAACAACAAAACATTAATTGTCAATCTGAATTGGTCTGAAATAATAATAATAATTAATAATAACTTGATGTAGTGGAGGACTTTTCTCTAATTTGAGTTAAATTGATTAATGAGTGTTTATTAATTAATATTTATTTATGTTTACATTCGTTGTGTACATATTTTTAAAAACATTTGCTAAAAATCATTTTCAATATCATATAAACGTGCTTAATAGTTTTCTTGAATAGGATGTCATATCAGTAATCATTCATGTCTTTAAGATCAAAAAGTGGGGTACAAAAGTTGACTGCCGAGTAATGAGATAATGACGGTCTTATCGTTAACACGTTCATAGATATAAGGCGAAAATACTGATGGTGGTCACTCAGTCGAAGAATCGGATGTGTACAGGTCTTTCCGGTAAATGTTCAATAAAGATCGTGCGATTTTTAATCAATTAATCAAGCTGGATTTATAAATAATTTCAAAATTTAGACATTCAGTTATTTGTTTATTCATTTTTTAATTCGTAAAAACATACTAAAGAGCGGAAATTAATTTGTGCGTTAAGATTTGTAATAATTGTTTTACAAAAATGACGTTATCTACTTGGAAAACATGCTGTAAGTACCTGTAACAAAACACACCAAATAATTTAATTTTAATCCAAAAGCTTATAGTGACATTTTCTAAAAAAAAAGTTAACAACAAATTTATAATGAAATTTGGAACAAGAGCAATTTCTTGTTGAAGAACAATTTTGATTTTGGGACTTTGAATCAAAATGAAATTTTGAACAGAAAATTGACTTTGAAAAATTAAACAGATTTATCATTACATTTAAAAGTAAATAAGGAGAAATTTTATGCAAAAATGTGAATATGCAAATTTTGAAATTTTTAAGGATATAACTTGAGAGTGAAAAAATTAATAATCAAAATACGATTCTGTGAAATAAATCCAGGGATAATCTGTAATCAGGGGAATCATTTTTAAGATTGTTTAAAACACAGTGTCATTGTTTGAGTGTTAATGTTTTTATGATTATTATGTGTACATACGCGTTTAATGTTATTGTGATATTTATAAATAATGATATTTATAAATCATGATATTTATAAATATTTTTATTTTTATTACATCATGTCATTATTTTATAATCAGTTTAGAAACACTTATAATTTTCTTACTTAAGCTCTTGTGATTGTGTTAACATTTTCAATTGTCATGAAATTTGTGACAAATTTTTTGACAAATAATTTAAAAAAAAAAAAATTTGTCAATAATATGACATTTTGTATGTTAATTTGAAAAACGTGAAATAATAATTTATTTAATAAATAAAAAATTTATTAAATATTAATTGCTTTAACGAATGCAGATTTCCGCTTGAAATAAAAGAAAAAAATTAAAAAAACTTACATAAAGTAGACCATTTAATTTTGTGTTCTTTTTACGCTTGACTACCAATTTAGCGTTTTTTTAATATCTCACGCTCTGAGAAAAACTAATTTTAGAGAAAACATCATTCAATACTGAGACATTTAAATATAAAACAATAATTAGTTCTTTTAGTGCAATTGTTAGTTACCTTTAATTTAAAAAAATAATTAAAGTAATTCTAAAATTAATGAAACTAATTCTGAAACTAATTAAACTAATTCTGAAACTAATTAAATTATCTCTGAAAATAATTAATTTAATTCCGAAAATAATTAAATTAATTTTGAAAATTCTCCCAATTTTTGTATTAATTTTATCATGATTTTATTAATGATTACTTTCGAAACAATTTATTTTTAATTCACTGCTTATTTAGCATTATATATTACACTGTTTTTTTATTATGTGTTATTACAACTTATTAAAAATGTTGAAAAAATTTTCTTTAACGCAAAAAAATATTTAATCATGAATTGCATATATACGTAAATGTGATAATATCAAAGAACTTGTTTCAAAATATTCCAAGAAAATATTTGTAACAAAATTATAATTCTTCCGTGTATTAAATAATACGTGAATATTGACGTGAATATTCTATGTCAATTGCTCAATAAAATAAACCATAATTATTTTTACCAGCGGGAAAAACGTTTAAATACCTATTTGATATTTTTTCTACAAAAATAAATTTCTTTTTTTTTAGTCACATACGAGCTTTTAATTTCTGGAACCGTCATGATGCTTTTCAACTTCTTAAAAATATGCATAATAATTATTAAAATTAATACACAGTATGAGTAACTATCTAATAAGTGTCATTGTTAAAAATAAATTTTAAAAAAAAACGAAAAATTAATACAATTATTAGGAATGAGGCAATATTTTATTTCATTGCAGTTTTTTAGAGCAAAAATACATAAATTAAAACACAATAACTTTAGAATATTTATATCAACAAGGTTAGAGACATTAAATATATAAATGGAAAAATCTTAATTTAGTATCTTTAATTAGTATCAACGAAAGTTATCGCATTTTTTCTTACTTACGTAATAATTTTTCAACATGTAGATTTGAGACTTAGATTAAAAATATTATTACAATTATAATTATTATAATGAATTTAATTAATGTGTTCATTAAATGAAAATGTAAATACACAAATTCGAGCATATTGTATTATTTTACTTGTAATTTGCATTTTAAAAAAATTATTACCAATTATTTTGTATTTTTCATATCGCATACTCTTAATATTCATATCTCGTAGTACTTGTTTCACTATATTTGTATTGAAAAATAATACATTTATTATTATACTATTATACTATTACAAAAAAATATATATATAGTTTACAACGTTAAATGAATTGCAAATTCGTATTCGCAATAAATGAATAAAAAATAAATAAATAAAAAATAAAAAAAAGAATAAATTAAAAAATTCATAAACAATTGCAATTTCGTATCTGATACTAAATTCCAGAATACGTTTAAGTATTTAAGTTTAGTAAAAAAAGGAATCTTTTTGTGCAAAAATTGTATACTTCTATTGAAAATTTCTTAATAAAATAAAAGGAGCATTTTTTTAACATTATCGCAATAATATACATTTTTTTATACGTGTGTTTAAAATAATGCATAATACATGAGAATGGGATATAAATTGTTATGGGCAAACGAAAAAAATGTTTGAAAAAACGTAAAATCGAATGATATTACATTTTATATTATTAAATAATTATAGCGATAACACCCTAAAGTAACTTCTTAAATTTATAAATAATTATTGAATACGTTTTATGTAATTAAATGATAAATTTATTTTAATTTAATGTTAACTGAATTTTAATTTATTGTTAACTGAATTGTAATTAAATTTCAAATAATAATAAATTTTTTGATTAATTTTGTATATTAAACAAAAATTAAAAAAAAATGTTTAAATATAAACTTTTTAGACCAAATTGAAAGATATCTTTTAATTTCTATAAAAATGTTAGCTTCAGCTAAAAGTATTTAATTTAAACGATGTAATTTAAACTATTACACTATACATTTCAAAAAGTGTTTTAATTTTTAAAACCCAATAAAACTTGATACTAGATCATCAATTTTTTCTCATCATTAATAAAGCTCTTTTTAAGTTTTTCTCAAAAATCAGAAAAGTTAAAGCTTGTCGGTTTTTCGCGGTTTATTGCATATAAAATGAAGAAAAAAATTAACTGGCATTCGATTAAAAATAATTATTCACATATTCAAGTTATTACTTCAACAATTATGTGATGGTTGTAATATACTAAAAGAAATTAGTAGCACTTTTGATTATATCAAATGTACAATAATTATAAATCATTATTTGAAGACGATATGTGAGAAGTATGCACACAGTATGCAGTTAAAAATGAAAATTGTTACACAACGGAACTAAAAATATGCAAAAATTTTATTTGCAGTACAAAATTAAATTTTTTGAATTATTATTTGAAGAATTGAAAAAAAATGAATGGCAAAATGAATCGTTATGTAAATTTGAAACTAAGAATCTCAATATTTCATTTTCAAAGAATAAATAGATTTTTAAAAAATGTATTTTTCTTTTCTTTACGAGTTTTTGTTTAAATGGTATTAAATTTGCTATTTCTTATTTTATAACGTAGTATAATTACATAACGTGTGACGTATAAGTATATAAAAGATCTTTAACATTTTTTAAAAAATGTTATGTGTACATATATGCAACAATTTAAAAAAATATACATGCGTAATTTATTTAATATTTATTTACTTAAGTACATAAAACGTATAAGATTTATTTTCATTGATGCTAACACATATGTATAACACGTTTTATTATATCTTTGACGCACATGTGCATTTTGCACTTTCTAATATAAAACTTTGGATAAATTAACGTTAAATGTTAGTTTCATTAGAGTTGTTAGGTTTAGAAAAAAGGGTTTTTTTTTCTTTTTGCTTCCTCATAGAGGAAGTTCTGTTTTGTTTTTTTTAATACACGATGATTTTAAAAAAAAATCGTAAATGTTATGAGAGTCCTATAAAACTGTAATTATTATATAATTTAATAATGAATTACGTTACAATTTTTTGGTGTGAATTGTATAATATTTTTAAATATTCCGTAGCGCATTTCTTTGGAAAATTATAGTAAAGATATATTAAATCGTGTTTTATTTGATGACTTTTTTTGATAGTGTAAAACAAATAAATTGAAATAAAATCAATTTTAATAGACAATTTAATATATTACAATCTCTGTTAAATCTTTGAGAAGCACCAACCTGTTATCAATTGCTTAATCCATTAATAAATCATTGACCATGTTAAAGAGTACTATGATTTCTGAGGATTGCACTGATAAGATTAATCATTTATCAACAATAAAATTCGTATATGTAGTTTACATAAATATTCTCCACATATTTTAAATTCTTCTCATATTAACAATAATAATAATTTATTCATTTCATAATATGATAGTGAAAAAAGTATAAAAGTGCGTGATTACTTATTGTGTATACTTATTATACACTTTTATTAATTTGCTCAAAAATAGTAGTACTAACCATAAATTAAATTTGCAAAAAATTGAAAATTTTGACAAATAAAAAAATTTACATGAAATACAAAATATTGATAAATTTTCTATGTTTATAAAACATCTATAAATATTTATTATATTTAACAAAAAAAAACTTTATGAATTTATTATCCTTTTTAGATAAAGCATAAATTAAGCCTGAAATTTAAAAGATAAGAAATGAGTTCTAAATTATATATTTTAAAGGAAAAAGTCGAAACGAACAAGTTTTATTTTAAATTATACAAAAAAATAAAATAAAAAAAGTTGTAGATAAATGTAACAGTACAGTAAAACTTTATGTATTTATTTTTTTCATTAGAAAATTAGAATATTTTTAAAATTTTATTTGTAGAGTTTTGATTTTTAATCTGTGATTTAAATTTTTTTTAAATCTACACTGAAAAAAAAAAATTATTTGATCCAAATAAACCATTTAGGTACTTGTCTATTATCAAATAAATATTTATTTGAACCAAGTAATTATTATTTGAGTTCAATAATCAATATTTGATTCAAATACAGAAATAATTGATTCAA
>WNHD01005472.1:0-12768 GCA_011057455.1 Ganaspis sp. Gsp50 | reverse complement strand
AAGTCTGTCAAGTTCTAAGAAAACCGGAAAAATGTAAAAATTGATATATCGATATCGCTACACAAAAAGGTTAAAATATTAAATTAAATGATACAGTTAAAATTACATTTTGCCTGGTAAATTTATATACCTATACTCACAATTTTTGGTTATGTTACACATGCGTCTTTAAGACTGTATTTTTTCATGTTTATTTATCAGTGAATATTCAGGTAAAGTTTATTTCAATTTTTAATTTATACGTGTGACAAACAAGCTTTAATTAAAACATTAGGAAGCTGTAAGACTTAATAAAAATAAGCAGTTTTAATACAAAGTATGTAAAATACTGATCAGTTGTGTCATTAGTATTTTCTCATTCCCAATTATTATTTTCAAATAAATATGGTTCCAGTTTGTTCCCAGAATCATTAAAAATCTAAAAGTAAGCGAAATTATTAAAAATAGTATGCACAGAATTACATTGTATACCGATCAGAGAGTCACGCTTATATTAGTTCCAAATCGGCCACTAGGGGGCGCGAGTTGAACTGTTTGAATCGCCAATTCATTTTCATTTTTTCTATGAAGATAAACAATCGTTTTCTCTGCAAGTATTTCTTACTGAAAATGTTAAAAGAATAATAATGAGCAACAAAAATGCATTTATTAATTTTGAGTGCTTGAAAAAGAAAAAGTACAAATTGAAGTGCAGTAAGAGTCTCAAGAAAATTACTTTCTACACAGAATCAGCAGTATTTTGCCAGATGCTGTTCTTGCCCAAAGTGTCGGGTAACGGAATAGAGAGAAAGTCGTGACAAGGGTTTAAAAAAATATTTTATTATCCATTTAAGAATTGTACAATAATTAACGAAGACGGGAATATTTAACATTAAGCCTGAATTGCGGTCGAGCTCGAACAATAATTATTCGCTGTATTCCGATTCACAATTATATATTATACATGCAAATCGTATGTGCAATTTGTTTACACTTTTATGACATTATACAATCAAATGTATTCATTATATTAGTTCTTGAAATATAACCCAATATATTTAATTCTCTAAATCTGAATCAGTGGAATTTTGCTGATTTTCATCCATCAGTGATGCAAATCAGTTTCAGTGAAACATAACCTAAAATTCATTGATTTCTTAGCGCATTCTTGTATTTGCGGAAATAATTTTTTTGATTGAAAGACAGGATTTTTTTAATTCAAACAACGATAAATTACTTCTTTTCTGAGTTGAATGTTGAAACATTATATAGTGTCTTTCAACTCCTTCGGTGGCTTCAAGTATTAGATTAGAAAATTTCGTGGCGCTAGCTAGCAGCGCTAGATTGTATGCAAAATTACCATGTATCTAGCGCTGCTAGCTAGCGCCACGAAATTTTTCTACACGGGTTGCTGTAGTTACAACAATTGCAATAATTATAAAACAATAATTGCAATAGTTACAGTAGCTACTGTTACGATAATTTTGCAATAATTATAAAACAATAATTGCAATAGTTACAGTAGCTACTGTTACGATAATTTTGCAATAGTTACAGATCTTACAATCATTGGAATTGTTACAGTAGGAATAGTAATTACAATATTTACAATTGTTACAATATTTTCGCAATAGGTGGAATAATGGAATAATGCAATAATCGTAACAATTATAATACAATCATTGCATTAGTTACGATCATAATGAGAAGTACACAAATACTTATTATATAGTTCAGTAAAATTTACCTAACTTTCCGTAGGTAGATTTCACTTGGGTACAAAAGTAGCTACCACATCACTAGTTCTACTCAGCATTTTCGGTACATTTTACAAAAGTATTACATAAGACCATGTTCAAGAGCTCAGATGATAATTTAGGAATCTACCCCTATTTTCATGTTTTTCTGAAATTTCTTTTTAACAATAATAAAAAGTCAGACATTTATGCGCACTTGAAGGTTTCCTAAGATGAGTCTCGAAGTTTTGAAACGATATCGTTTTGAAGTAGTTTTTATTTTGGATTTCTCCTCGTGTTGAAAGCACATGTGTAAAACGCATAAATTCTTTGCAATGTAGATACTTCGTCAGCACAAACTTTTCGTATGCCTTAAAATTTATAAGATAATGACTATAACAGGGATACTATAACTTGTTTTTTTTTATGTATGAATATGAACACGTGTTATTTGCATATTGATTACACTTGAGCATTTTGAAGAATGTGTAACGTTGACGTATATAAACTACAAAATATTCAATGTCAAGTGCATCAACTATATAAAAAATAGTTACATGCAACAAAATGACATGCAATACAACGAGTCAGTTTTTTCAACATGACATGAACTCGTATAGATTATTATATATGTGCACATATGCATACATATGTAGAAATAATTGTATGTAACTGGAAATTTACTGTAAAAAAAATAGCTTAAAATTTCATTTATAAAAATTGCATACACCCGAATTTCGAAAAAAATTAAATATCTAAAGTTGTGATTTGGAATATTAGATTTTTTCTAAATTTCTAAATTTTAAAATTCCGAATTTTGAAAAAGAAAATTTCCACCTTCCAAATTTTGAAAAATTCAGAAAAATCCGAATTTTGATTTTCTTTAAAAAATTTAAAAAACTGAAAATTTTTGAATATTAAGAAAACTTTTTTTTAAATGTGTATCAAAACAACAGATTTGTAAGAAACGACATTAATAAATTTTGGAGTCATATAACAAATGAATAAGTGTGACGCGCTCCGAAGAATGGGACCTTAGATGTAAACGATTGTTGGTTATGTTTGATGATAGATTTACCTTGAGCATTCTTTTTAATTATTTGCAGTTGAAAACAGCTTTTCTTGACAGTGGACACGCAACATTTTCATAAAGAGCTTCTGTTGGTTGCAACTAATTAAAAAGAAAGCTTAAATCAAGCACGAAGGTTAAATACTATACATATACAAAATATATGTAATGTACAAAATATATACTATATCAATATTTACGATAAAAGATGATTATTATTTTAAGGTTATATATTTTTATAAATCACATACTTATACCTTAATATTTATACACATATAAATACATGTATATATTTATGATTATAATATATATGTATTTATAATATAAATACTTGGCTCAAATAAATATTTATTTGATAATAGACAAGTAAATGGTTCTTTGAATCAAATAAATTTTTTTTTCAGTGTATATATAGTATATTTTATATATTACAGTCTAAATTTGTGTATACGAATTTAAATAAACAATTTAACCAAATTTGTATGCTACCGTCAAATTTGACAATTTAATTGAAAAACTAACATTTGCATTGTTTAGTTTTAAAACAAAATATCATTTAAAAAAATCAAACAAACAGAACTTTAGAGAATCTTTCAAAGAGCAAAAAAGCTATTGTGCATTAAAATTCGATAAAAGTGTCAATTGTTCACTAAGTTTGAAGAAAAAACACAAAATGTTAAACAGTCACTATTTTACAATAAATTTAGACCTGTGATTTGATAATACGAATATGTTATGTTAATAATACGATGTTATGTAAAATTTGAGGATTATTTTAAAAAAAAGTTTTGAAATTCTCTTTTGTCGTAAAATCAGAACATACATACATTTATTATCACAGTCGGATCATTACATTGGTAGGTGATATATTATATGTACGATGGTATATATAAGGACAAAATGAACTAATTACATAAGTGTATCAAATTTCATGCTATAGTCAACTCTATGAATAGTGCCACTAAAACTTTACGAATAGTATGTCGTTTTTCTTTTATTCTCACTCGAGCGTTCTTTGTTTCCTTTGTGCAAATTAGTGCAAAATTTGCTGCACTGTTTGTAGAGTTGACTGTACTTGCTAACGGTTAGCAAATTAGCTGTGCCAAACCACGAATTTGCAGAAACAGATAACTTTTTAGAAGACAAGCCTTACTTTTAGTAAAGTTGTGTATGGTATATGTATTAAAATTCACAAACTTTAAATACTATTTAAATATTATTTTATTATATAAATTATTATTTTTTAAAACATACAGCGTACACGTTTATTATTATACATCGGCTAGACAAACGTCTTATTTATGGTCACATTTACTGTCAATTGTCGTGATTCAGTGGTGTCATCTTGCACTTGAAGGTTCTGCAACAATAGAAAAAAAATTTAATAACCTAAAAAAATAATTAAGATAAAATAATATTATATAAAAAAATGTTATCATTATTGTTGTTACACATGTCATTTTTAAAAGATTTTTGACACTTAAAATTCAATTTTGCCAATAAAACTTTCAAAATTGTCCCATTTTAATAGCACTTCCTTTTAAAAAATTTTCTATATTAACAAATAAATCGACTGACATACATAAACTATAAATACCACTAATATTTGATGGCAAAAATTTCAAAGTTTAATTGTTTATGAGAATAAAAATTAAATTTTCTATATAACTGTCTAAATAGTGGTTTTTAAAGACAGTTCCTTTAGAAAAAATCTATTCTTATGAAAAACGAAATGTTTCGTATTAATATAAAGATAATATTAAAAAAAAATTCTAAAAAGACATAATTGCTTCATTATATTTGACATTTAAAACTATTTCCCTATGAGGAAGTCAAAATGTTCATGCAATGATTATAATTTTACACTTTTCAAATCCTGCCTCACGTTTTTACAAATTTAAAAGTGTCCCTAAAATTTTTTTTGAATTTTTCTTTATTCTAGTGGATTCAGTATAAAAAAAAGCAATTTTATGAATATTAGAAACACTACACTATACCTCACTATATTAATTTGAATTTTAAAAACATTTGTGCATGAATTTTCTATTTCTTTCTTTTTTTTTTATTCATGTCTCACGCTTTCCCAAATTTGAAAGTGTTCCTGAATTTTTTTTTACATTTTCTTTTTTTTATTTGATTCAGTATAAAAAAAGATAAAATTCTAGGCATATTAGAATCACTACACTATACTGGATCAATTTCAATTTTAAAAAAAATGGTACATCAATTTCCATTTATTTTGTTTAAAAATCATGTCTCACGTTTTTGCAAATTTCAGTGTTCCTGAAATTGTTTTTTTATTTTCTTTTTTTTATTCGATTTACTATAAAAAAATATGGAATAGTATGTATATCAGAAACACTACACTATACTGGAACTATTGAAATTTTAAAATAATTGTACATCAATTCTCATTTATTTTGTTTGAAATCATGTCTCACCTCTTTCCAAATTTGAATGTGTTCGTGAAGTGTTATTTAAATTTTCTCTTTCTCTTTCGATTCAGTCTAAAAAAAGATGAAATTCTAGGTATATAAGCAACACTACACAATACTGGAACTATTTGAATTTTAAAAAAAATTGTACATCAATTTTCATTTATTTTGTTTAAAAAACATGTCTCAAAATTTTGCAAATATGAAAGTGTTCCTAAAATTTTTTTAAATTTTTCTTTATTTTATTCGATTCAGTATAAAAAAACATAAAATTCTAGGTATATTAAAAACACTACACTATACTGGATCAACTTGAATTTTAAACAAAATTGTACATCAATTTCCATTTATTTTGTTTAAAAATCATGTCTCACCTTTTTGCAAATTTCAAAGTGTTCCTGAAATTTTTTTGATATTTTCTTTTTTTTATTCGATTTACTATAAAAAAAGATGGAATTGTAAGCATATTAGAAACACCACACTATAATGGAACTATTTCAATTTTAAAAAAAATTGTACATCAATTTTCATTTATTTAGTTTAAAAATCATGTTTCACATTTTTGCAAATTCGAAAGAGTTCCTGAAATTTTTTTTAAATTTTCTTTTTTTTATTCGATTCTGTATAAAAATAGATGAAATTCTAGGCATATTAGAAACACTACAATATACTGAATCAATTTGAATTTCAAAAAAAATGGTACATCAATTTCCATTTATTTTGTTTAAAAATCATGTCTCACGTTTTTGCAAATTTGAAAGTGTTCCTGATATTTATTTTAAATTTTCTTTTTCTGATTCGATTCAGTATAGAAAAATATGGAATTGTATGCATTCTAGAAACACTAAACTATACTGGAACTATTTGAATTTTAAAAAAAATTTGTACATCAATTTTCATTTATTTTGTTTAAAAATCATGTCTCACGTTTATGCTAATTTGAAAGTGTTCCTGTTATTTTTTTTAAATTTTCTTTTTTTTATTCGGTTCATTATAAAAAAAGATGAAATTCTTTTCATATTAGAAACTCTACACTATACTGGATCAATTTAAATTTTGAATAAAATTGTACATCTATTTCATTTATTATTTTTAAAGATCATGTATCACGTTTTTGCAAATTCGAAAGTGTTCCTGAAATTTTTTTTAAATTATCTTTTTTTCATTCGATTTAGTATAAAAAAAGATGATATTCTAAGGATATTAGAAACACTACACTATAATGGATCAATTTGAAGTGACTACCGATAAAATTGTATTCGTTTTTAATTGATGTGATCGACTACTGATACAATGATTTACTAGTCATTTTGCGCGGTGATCGAATATTGGTCCCCTATTCTTAAATAATAATTTCTATTTCAATTGAAATTTTGAATGAAATTACTTAAGTAAATCGATTTTCATTGTAAGACATTTCAAAATACAAAACTTTTTCTGCATAAATAAAAAAACTAATTCCAAAACGAATGATGAATTTGCAAATAATTGAATTTTATAAAAAACCTAACTTTTATTTTTTAAGATATTGCTCGACTATTAGTTCTATTACCTTACTGATATGGTTTATTGTTTTAAACTAAGATTGCTACAAAGTTCAAAAAATTTTTAACATTCTGAACTTAACTTTCATTTTCAAAAAGTTCTGCTAACAGATTAAATAACCCGGTAAAGTATATATTTGACCAAAAATTATTGAAATAAATGAGAATTTTCTATTATTCTTCACATTTAAATTCGCATTCTATGATATAACTTTTAAGATTTTCATTTTTTAATAGTAGATCCTCTTGAAAAAATTGTCTGTATTAAAAAGCGAATCGATTGACATGTATAAAATATTTATTTTAACAGGAATTTATAGAACTATTGTTACTTCTGAACTATTTTTGATATATAGAATTCAATTTATATTATTATAAATTTTAAGATTATCATTTTTCAATAATACTTTTTTTTATTATTATTATTATCATTATTATTATTATTATTATTATTATTATTATTATTATTATTATTATTATTATCATAATATTTTTTAGTTAGTTATTGTTATAAAAAACAACTAAAAAACATTTTTTACTATACAAAAACGAACGAATTTTAAACTATATATTTAGTTCATTTTCATTTACTTAAAAAATTGAGCTAATAGTCTCTTTGTACTTCTTATTTACACACTTTCAAAAATTTAAATTATTCCCGTGTGAACAATCCAACCAATGCGTTAGCTTCGAATGTAAAAGACTCTTAAAATCTCAATAATAATATAAATATTTATTTTCACTTTAGAAAAATATAGGTTTTTAGAAAATTTTTTAGAAAAATATATGTGGTTTAGAACCTTTTAGAAAATTTCTGTAAGCAAGAAAATAAAAAACTTTCTTGCTTATCTTTTAACCAGACATGAATATTTTATTTTGTTCTATTATTTCCTCTAAATTGCGGAAATTACTTACGACATTATAATATAACAATAGTTAGAATAATTTCAATTGTAACAATAGTTGCAATAATAACAATAGTTGCAATCATTGCAATAATAACAATAGTTGCAATCATTGCAATAGTTACAATCATTGCAATAGTTACGGTATAGTTAGAATCATTGCAATATAGTTACAGTATTTACAATCATTGCGATAGTTACAGTAATTGCAATATCAGCTTTATTATTCCTAATAGCACTCTTTATTATCAGATTTTCTTGAAATTCTGTGCACTTGCTTATTTTGATCACCGATTACAAATACTTTTGTAATCAAATAACTTTCATTGAACATTTTTTTCAAATTCACTGATATCTATAGACACAAATAAAAAAGAAATAATTTTCATCGTTTTTATAAAAGTGTCGAAATTTTTAATATGTCATTCGTAATTAGCGCCTCAAATTGCGAGGCAACAAAAACAAAAAAAAACATATAATAAATAATAATAACAATAATCATAACAATACAAATTAAAATATAAGACAAATAATGTTTGAATTTCCAATGAGACAATGAACTGTTGTAATTAATGACAGCGACAAGTCACAAAACTTTAAAAGACAGTGTTACGCAAAAATCCTCTCTAATTTTAAACTCTCAGCATAATGGCTATTTGATATTTTCAAGTATATTTCAAAGCACTTATTATTATGAATTTAAATGTGTGAATACAAAACGACAGCTCATCAAAGAAATCTGACTTGTAATTCAAATGAAAAAATAAACTATGTAAAGCAGAAAAAAAATACCACTACGCATAATTTATGTTTAAATTATGAGTTGCAATATTGCACTTCCGCCTCTGTCGATTTTCATTCTTTGCTCAACTCTAACCGAAGGAATTTTATTAATTGATAGGAAAAACCAGAAACCATGCCTCTTAGAATACGAATCCCAATCTATTACGTAAAAGCATCAGTTTATCTTAGAATTAAGTGAATTAGCTTATTTCAATGAAAAAAAAAGAACAAAAAAGCCAATGACTTTATAAACTATTTTCATCGCCGTCACGTGTTTGTCTTTTTTTCCATTGTGACTGCCAAGTAAAATTGATTTGTATTTGTGCCTTGAAAATATTTTTAAAAATTAAGCATAATTGATTTACACATTTTAAAAACCATAAATAACATTAATGAAGTACTATTGTTTGATTTATGTGAAAAGACGCGGAAAATTCGTGAAAATTTATTGCAAACTTTAATATAGAAATTAGACCAGACAACACGGAAGCTTGCTGTAAACTAGATGTGTAAGCTTCGTAAGTTTGCAGTGCAAGCTTCCAGCAAACTTTACGTGTAAGTTTCGTAAACTTCCAGTGCAAGCTTGCGGCAAACTTAACGTGTAAGTTTCGTAAACTTCCAGTGCAAGCTTGCGGCAAACTTAACGTGTAAGTTTCGTAAATTTCCAGTGCAAACTTGCGGCAAACTTAACGAATAAGTGTTACAAGCTTGCAGTGCAAGCTTGCGGAAGATTTAAATTATAAGTTTCGTATACTAGTCATAAAAGTTACTTAATCTTACAGTTTGCTTATTTTGTGAAAAGGTGTATTACATTAGTGCTATTTTTGTAAAAGTTGTGTTTATAATTATTAAGCTGCTGTTTAAAAGGTACATATTGTTTTCTCGATTATAATATAGGTACTGAATTGTGAAACGATTACTGCAGGTACCGTTGTGTGGAATGGGAGGTTTCCTGCACAAGGTAACCGACATAACTGGTCATCAGTAGGTCAATATCTCAACGAACATCTTATTTGATCTTTGGAATCCTCTCACTTTTTGACTGGTGTCGTTTTGACAACTAAACTTTACCATATGTGGGGCCAGAAATCGTTTATAATCAACTTTTGTAATTTAAAAAATAGTTTAATATTTCTTTTATAATATTGCTGGAATTGAATTGCAATTTTTTTGCAACGATATACTATAACAGCGCAACATTGCTATATCAATAATGTAACATAATTGCAAGATGGTTGTAACAATAATGGAACAATATGGAGATATATAATTGCAGCCTTACTGAAATAAGAATAGAATATTGTAACATCATTGCAACATTGTTGCAACAATTATGAAATAATGTAACCATTTTATTGCAGTATTAGAACTAATGTAACACTGCAGAAATACCATTGTAAAATTACGGCAACAATATTATAACAATGCAGTGACATTATTGCCATATTGTTGTAACAATAATGTAACAATGTAACAATAATGTAACATTGTAACAATAATGTAACAATGTAACAATAATGTAACATTGTAACACAACTGTAACATTCTAACATTGATATGACAATAATATAACATTGTAATATTGTTGTAACATGATTGTAACAGAATTGTAACAATTCATCAATATTTTTGCAACATTAGTGTAACGATGAATCAACATCATTGTCACATTGTTCTAACAATCATGTAACATTGCCATATCAAAAATACATATAGGTTTATGCGGTTGATCATACCCTTTTAGAAAATTTCTATAAGCAATCAACAAAGAATCTTTCTTGCTTTCCTTTTGGCCGCACATACGTATATTTTATGTTATTTTATTTTATTATTTACTTTTAACTGCAGAAATTATTTACGAAATGATAATATAAAAATAATTGCAATAGTAACAGTACTTAAAACAATTGCTATCATTATAATACAAAAATTTAAATAGTTAGAATTGTTATAATAATTGCTATAGTTACAATAATAGCAAAAGATACAATCATTGAAATAGTTATAAACTAACATTGCAATAGTTGTAATTTTGCAACACATACAATAATTACAACAGTTATAATTATGATAATAGTGTCAATGGTTACAATAATTGCAATAGTTAAAATACAATAATTGCAATACTTTAAATACAATAATTGCAATACTTTAAATACAATAATGGCAATAGTTAAAATACAATAATTGCAATACATACAATAATAATTTCAATTCATACAGTAGTTGCTATGAATGAAATAATTACAGAATTACAATAATTGCAATAGTTACAGTAATTACAATAATTGCAATAGTAACAGTGCTTAAAATAGTTGCAATAATGACAATAATTATAAAACACTAATTGCAACAGTTACATTTGTTATAATAACTGCAACAATAACAATATTTACAGTAATTGCAATAATTATAATACAATAACTGCAATATAGTTGCAGTACTTACAATAATTACAAAATACAATAATTATAATAACAGTAGTTACAATAATACTGCAATAACTATACAATAATTGCAATAGTTACAATTATTATAATAGTTACAATAGTTTGAATCATTCCAATAGTTATAGTAAAATAATTGCAATAGTTACAATAATTAGAATACTGACAGTAGTTAAAATAATTGCAATAGTACTTGCAATCATTGTAATAATTGCAAAAATTATAATATAATCATTGCAATAGGTGCAATGATTACAATAATTGCAGTAAATACATAATTTATTCTGATATTTGTAGTATTTAAAATCATTTCAGTAGTCATAATACTATAATTACAATATTCACAGTAATTGCAATACTTACAATAATTGCAATACTTTCAATAATTGCACTAATTGCAATACGTGCAATAATTGTAATACTTACAATAATTGCAATACTTTCGCTATAGTTACAATGGTTACAATAAGTGCAATAGCTACAGCAATTACAATGATATTGCAATAATTGCAATACTTACAATACTTACAATAATTGCAATACTTTCAATAATTGCAATAATTGCAATACGTTCAATAATTGTAATACTTACAATAATTGCAATACATTCAATAATTGTAATGCTTACGATACTTACAATAATTGCAATACTTTCAATAATTGCAATAATGGCAATAATTGCAATACTTGCCATAATTGTAATACTTACAATAATTGCATTACTTACAATAATTGCAATACTTACAATACTTACAATAACTGCAATACTTTCAAAATTGCAATGCTTACATTAATTGCAATACTTTCAATAATTGCAATACTTACAATAATTGCAGCTATAGTTACAATGGTTACAATAAGTGCAATAGCTACAGCAATTACAATGATATTGCAATAATTGCAATACTTACAATACTTACAATAATTGCAATACGTTCAATAATTGTAATACTTACAATAATTGCAATACTTTCAATAATTGTAATGCTTACAATACTTACAATAATTGCAATATTTTCAATAATTGCAATAATTGCAATACTTGCCATAATTGTAATACTTACAATAATTGCATTACTTACATTAATTGCAATACTTACAATGGTAATTATCCAGTTAAGCGACTTTTCCGAATTTTAGAGTTTTTTCATCGGGACCAACTCTAAGTAGTGTATTTTAGCACCAGATTTAATATTCTGGTGGGGGAGGCCAAAAAAGTTTACCGGTTTTTTCTATTTTAAAAAAAAATGTCAATTTTTTAAAAAATTACATTTTTAGGATACCGCTCTCTGAAGTTGCTCACTTATAATACTATATATACAGAGAAATTTATAAGTAGGCATGCAACCTATGGATTGAAATTGCGCGCGAAAATTCAAATTTAATGTGTATAATAAACCGAGCGAAGTAAGAAAGATAGGTTAATTCAATAATTTCAATTGATATTCCTTTGTCCAAAAATATGTAATATTTCTTTTAAAGCTTAGCAAAATAATTTAGAATTCAATATTTTCAATTGATAATCCTTTGTCAAAAAATCTGAAATATTTCTTTTAAAGGTTAGGAATATGTTAAAATGTGAAATATTACAGATTTTTGGACAAAGGATTATCAGTTGAAAATATTGAATTCTAAATTATCGTTCTTAGTTCACCCGTTTTCAAAATCACATTTTAATATATTCCTAAGCTTTAAAACAAATATTACAGATGTTTGGACAAAGGATTATCAATTGAAAATATTGAATCCTATATTATTTTTCTTAGTTTGTCCGTTTTCAAAATCACATTTTAATATATTCCTAAACTTTAAAAGAAATATTACAGATTTTTGGACAAAGGATCATCAATTGAAAATATTGAATTAACCT
>WNHD01005471.1:0-10159 GCA_011057455.1 Ganaspis sp. Gsp50 | reverse complement strand
AGCAGATCGTAAGGTCCAACACTTCCTGCCTATTGGCAGTTACAATTGTTGGTTCATTTCCCTGATTTAGTATATCTAAATCAGTATGAACCAAGAACTCGAAGAGTTTCTCTTCCCTTCCGTTGGTATTCGTGCTGCCCCACACACTATGATGTGCATTAGCAACACAACCCAAAACCAGGGGTAGCCCCTCCTCTTGACAGTATTCCACTAGCCTAGTTACCTCGGTCGGTGGGACAAGTTCTAAGTCGCCTGGAATGTAAGCAGAGGTAATAATAACTTCCCTTTTGCTTCCCTCCCTCTCCTGGTACTTAACTTTAATAACCGCTAAGTCCCTAGTACACAGTTCCGTCAGAGCGAGTGCATCTAACCCTTTCGTGATTAGACACGCTCTAGGAACTGATACAAGTGTTGAGAAAACTAGCTCCCCACATTCGCCAAGGCCTCTAATAGTGCCCCTGTAAACCGAGGGTTTCTGAATAAACGCTATGGCTGTCTGCATCTTTGTCATGCGCTTGGCTAATACCGCTGTCGCGCTCTTACAATGATGCAAATTAATCTGTATGCACTGAATACCCCTACCAGTTATTTAAGATTGGTCAGCGTTCTCCTGTGCCACTTCCTGAGTGCCCAGTTCTTCCGTCTCAGGGTCCGTTGCTCGCTTGTTCACTCGAAGAGTGACTTTACCAGCTCCAAGACAAACCTGTAAGTTTCGGTCCTGCAAGTCCGCTAAAGTGGATTCCGGCACCCCCAACGCGAGAGTCCACCCCACCGGTTTGGTACCGGTACTCGGTGCTCCCTCCTCACACGAATGCACGCGCCTAATGGACGTATCCAAACCCTGATTTTGGTATCGTATCCGATAGCTGCCAGGATATTGTCCCGTTTCAAGGGAGGCTTGCCCATGACCCAGGACACGACCCTGACCATTTTCTCGAGTTGGGATAGTTCCACTATTTTCAAAGTGGGTGCACCCTTTGCCTCACAGATACCCTGTTTATGGTTTTTAAGCCATTCCAGCGTACCAGTGTCAAGGCATGCAACCCTAATCGCGCCTTTAATTACTCTCGACTCATCAAATCTGGGAGGAGGGCCGTCCATGTTCGACAGCATCTTCTCCCAGACGGGCTGCCTGTAGTGGTCTAAGTCTTGCGTTGACAGTCCCACCCTAGGATAACCTTCCGCGACGATGGCCCGTTTGAGGGATTCTAACGCCGCCTGAGCATACTATAAGCTTCCCTTCTGGGGGCCTTTTGCCTTTTTAGCATTCCTCAAAGGTTCCGGAGTCTCTTTGGAATCCTTCTTGCGCTTGAAATTCGTGATCCTCTGATTCTCCGTTCTCTTTTTGGCTTGCTCGTTCAAACCGGATCCGCTTGGTCCAGATTCCACTTGCGTGTTCTCTAGACATTTACGTCTCCGCTTCTTTTTCTCAGCACCACTTGCTCTCTTGGCTTCATCGGTCAAGAGGCCAAGTAGGTCCTGCATTTCACCTACCTCTGTCCCTTCAAGTTCCCTTTCAGGGCCCATCTAGGACTGAGGTGTATCTACAGTGCTAGCTTCGAGATTCCCCGATGGGGTCTCTGCTCCACTAGCATCTGTCTTTCGCGAAAAGTTGTTACTATGATCCATATGTGAATCTCACGAGTATTGGGGAATTAAAACGTCGATCCACATTAAGACCCCCATGAGGACAAGGCTAAATTCACTGAGATTTTGCCCAGATCTCAGTGCCTCCGATTAAGACACCTCCATCTGTAGCCGCCAAAGAGACTCGAACGTCCAGAGCCAGACCCGCTCACTAGGAACGTCTCTGAGCTTTACAGAACACGTATCCTAGAGAGCCGCAGTCCGGCCCCTTCCGCACAAACCCCCCCAACGACACGGCGGATTTGGTTTCCCTAGTACCATTCATCCATCGCTGTCAGTATCCTAATAGTCACTTCCTTCCCTGAAACTACTCTGACTTTCGCGCCCGAGCGTTCAACCCGGTGAAACACGTAAAGTTTGGTTTCCGAACGACCGTTCCTTTTTGTGGAATACGCCCCCTCGTTCCCCAGCGAATAGTTCATCTTAGACAGAGTCGTTGCCTAAAGAGTCAATTAAGCTCCCCCACCAACTTCAAGGTCTTGTGGTTCCTAGGGTGAGCTTCATATGGGATATTTTTCAGAAAATTGACAGATGAAAGCACGTTTTATTTATTTGTAGAATGTTATTATTTTCTATATACCTATACCTTAACTTTATTATTTACTTATTAGAAAATTAGTATTATTTATTTAGTTAGCAATTTGTAATTATTGATGTTTGAATTTCCGCATCTTTATTATTTCAAAGGCATTTGTCGTTCTCATTTGTCGTTGCTAACGCAAAATATGTAGTCTGCTTGTTAAGTACGTTTAGTTGAGTGTGTGTTATGTGTGTGCTTTTTACGTTTTTCATTTTTATAAATAATTAATTTGTTCGCGAGTGTCAGTGATTTTAATTGATTTTCCTCTGTAGAAATAGTGCTGATGGATTTTGCGGGAAAATTTTAATCCCAGAAGCTTGGCGCCGCGCAACATCATTTGTAGAGTAAAATTATGTATCTATCTTTGGGTTAAGTTTTACTTTTACTGGAACCTTAAGAATTTGTATTTTCTTCTAAATAAACATACTTCTGCGATATCCTTAATTTCGTAATTCCTTATTTTTTCTTTTGTTTAGGATTCCGATATTAACTATTTGGAAAATAATGCTGAATCTGAACCTCCAATTTTCATCGGTTCTTCAGACTCGAGTATTCTCCTATCAATTTTATCATCGACATCAACTTCTGCATCGATGTCAGGATCTTCAGCAACGTTGAATTCATCTTTGATTCCTTCAAATATTGCTGATAGTATCCCTTCAATTTCAACATTGACTTCAAATTCTTTTAGTCATCAACAAAGTTCTTTAAATCTTGAATCCATTTCAGAGAGGTCTGTTAATCTAAATACTTGTACCACTGCTTCTTCAAATTTATCATTGCATTCAGAAATTTCTAATGATTCAGATGATTCTATGGGTTTTAACATTAATAATTTGGAAGATAAAGATTTCAGAAAAGAATGGCTTTTTCAACCACTATATGAAGGAACAGATATTTTAAATGCTAACATTTTACGTCAAATACTGGATATTCATATTTCAAGTGCTACAACAAAACAAGTATTAGATAAAGCTATAAAACTTGTAACATCCACTTTGCCACCAAGAGCAAGTAACTTTCCGAAAACGAGATATTTTGTTTTGAAAATTATAAATGAATTAATGCCTCATTCCTTTTCTGAAAGATTTATCAGACACAGAATATGTGATGTGTGTTTTAATTATATTGGTAAATTAGATTTAAAACCATCAGTCAATGTCTGCAACGTTTGTTCAAATTCTAGTTTAAAGGGTTCAATTATGCAGTTTAGCATACGGGCTGCTATACAGGATGCTTTTGAGGTAGGAAATTTGCACCATTTCATCGATGGAATACCAACCGACAATGGTAATGGTCAAATGTGGGTTCTACAAGCCCAAATTGTTAATGTTAGTCCAAGGCATAGAAGAAGATTCCAGATTACCTGCGCTTTATATTACAGTAACAAGAAGTCGGAACATAAACCAGCAATGTCCTCTTTCATGAAACCATTTACAGAAGAGACAAGAGAAATGGTTAAAGGTATTGACTGGAAGAATAAGGATACAGGTGAAATTGTAACGAGTAAGGTAATAGCTCCTGTTGCTACATTGGATGCTCCAGCAAAAACTGCTGGCATGGAAACAATGCAATACAATGGTAGATTTGGTTGCGCGACATGCGAGCATCCTGGTCAGAGACAGGAGACAGGAAATGGATTTAATCGTGTTTTTCCTTTGGATGAAGAAGAGTACACCTCAAGAACAAAGAAACGAATGTTGGATCAAGCAAAAACAGCTATTTTTACGGGTAAGGATCAAGTAAAAGGTGTAAAAGGTGTATCTCTTGCATTTCTAATACCTCATTTCGACCCATCGAAAGGATTTACCCCAGATTATATGCACGCAGTGCTTTTGGGTGTAATAAAAATGTTACTATTTCTTTGGTTTGCTTTACAAAATAAAAATAAACCTTTTTACGTTGACGAATTAAGAAACCTAGAAATTGACAAACATTTGACTGATGTGAAACCTGAAGACAAGGTTACGCGAACACCGAGATCTTTAGATATAATGAATCATTGGAAAGCTTCTGAATTAAGAGCATTTCTTCTCTTTTATGGACCGATTCTTCTTAAAAATAAATTACAAAAGAAATATTACGATAATTTTTTGCTTCTTGTCAGGGCCATTCATATTTTGCTACAATCTCAATTAACGAAAGAAGAAGTGAATTTGGCTGAAACATATTTACATATTTTTGTACAAGATGTCGAAAAACGCACTTTCAAAACGCACTTCGGTTCATAGAAAATTTGATGGATTTTAAAGTAGAACAGAAAGAATATTCTGGAGTTGTACTCGGTGCAAAAGTAGATTACAAAGATTACTGGATATGTACGAGATGAATTAAAAAACAAAGTAAAGTTAGTTTATCGAAGAATAAAACTAAGAAATAAAAAATATACTTCAATTCTGTATGTTAAAGAAATAAAGCGCATGAATTATTGTATATATTGGAATAGACGTCAGAAATTCGGTAACATACGGTTTTACGTGAAAATTGGCGACTCAATTTTTGCAATAGTCCGAGAACTTTTAAATGCATCGGATACTGATAATGATATTCAAATCAACAGCCCAGAACTTGATATGCGCTTTATTAATATTTTCATCCCGGTACGAGAATCTTGTCTCATTCACGCTTTACCTATAGAGCAAATAGAGGGAAAACTTGTGTTTGTAAATAGTTACATTTGTTTCCTCCCGAATTATGTCGAACGTAAATAGAGCCAACAATTTAGGAACAAAAAATGCTTTTACGAAATTAATAATTTTAAAGGGAAAATTGTTAACGTACGTTAGTAAGTTTGTAATATATTGTATATAGTTATATTGTTTTGAATTGTACATTATATTGTTTGTTTTAAATCTGTTTCTTTCTTATCTAATCTTCTTTTTGCTAGATAAATCAATAGCTTGTCTTACCTTTGTTGTTTGGACAACTAAATTGTCTGCTAACTTGTGTTCTACCAGGTTCTCTTTAGTAACTGGACAATTAGCTTTCTTTGCTGCTTTACTCATTAGCTAACCTTGGATTTACTGGTTAGACCATTAGCTTGTCTCACCTTCACTGGTCGGACCATTAACTTGCCTGAACTTTATTGACTGGGCAATTACTTTCATTACATTTGCTTCTTAAACCATTATCTGGTCTCACTTTTATTAGTATAGGACTATTTGCTTGCTGCTTTACTGGTTACAACATTAGCAACCAGTATTTTTGCTGCTTTAACTTTCAGCTGGTCTTACCTTTACTTGGTGACTAATCTCGACAAATAGCTTTCATTGTCTTTGCTGTTCTAACTCTTAGATTATATTACCTTTGTTAGACAGACCATTCACTAAACTGATACATGCCCAACTGCTCTTTTCACGTGTTTCTTTTCATCCATATATGAATAAGATATTTTCGCTGCTGTAACTACGTAGGTCAATGTAAAGTTATTTGGATTAATAAACACGATGACTTCATATCGAATGTAGCATAAAATTGTAAATTATAATATAGTCTATAATAACACTAAATAATTGGAAACAGTAAATTCTGCATGCGTTTAATTATATTAAAATAAGAAATAATAGCTACTAAACTTTAGAATAATGTGATTGTAAATATGAAAATAAAGTTGGTTTTTTATTCCCCAGGAGGGTTTTTTTAACTAAAGAAAAGTTGTATCATTTTAAAATTTCATAATTACCTAATACAATTAACGAACAAAACAACAAAATAGTACGTATATCTGGTTTAATAGGCTTAAAATAAATAATATCAAATATACATTTTTATGATCAACTAATTAACAAGAAATTATGATTTTCTGTGAAAATAAAATTATCTTCAAAGGAAAACAAAATAATTGATTAAATAACTAAAATTCATTATTACCTAATACAAACTATGTGCTTTAATTAAAATGCATCAAATTCACTGCCGCTTTTTTGGAATTTGATTATATTTAACAATTTTTCATGTTATCTTTTCCTTAAAGCAAGAGTTCTGCTTTACTCCACCTATTGTAAATTACAATTATATTTCAACCAGAAATAGTCTTTGATTATATTTGAATTTGATAATATTTAACAATTTTTCATGTTATCTTTTCCTTGAAGCAAGAGTTCTGCTTTACTCCACCAATTGTAAGTTACAATAATATTTCGACCAGAAATAGTCTTTCTACAAAAAGCGTGTATTTTAGTGAAAACTAAAGCATAAAATTCTAAAGTGTTGGTCAAATGAATTCTTTTTGCGATTAACATTAGAAAAATATGATTCGAATTGCTTTCTAGTTTAAGAATTTAATAGCCTTATTGTGAAATATATAGCAATTTAAATTTCGTTTATTAATAGTAATTCTATAGAAATTCGTATAATTGCATAAAATCTGAAAATATGAACGTAAATGACCTGCACCTGGAAATAACATTTTTTGTCCCGCCAATATTTTTTTCATTGCTTCATAGTTTTCAAATCCTGTTTTTTTTAATATTTTGGAGACCTTTGAATAGTAGTAATGAAGTAGAATAACGTAAGAGTTCATTGCAAAAATAACGCAAGAGTTGCGCGAGACTCTCGCATTATTTTGAATTCAAAAGAGCGAGCGAGAATCAATCACAGTCGCGAGAAATATTCTCGCCAAGAGAAGCGAGTTTCGCGCGAGCATCTCGCGTTATTTTAAATTGAAAAGAGCGAGCGAGAATTAATCAAAAACGCGAGAAATATTCTCGCCAAGAAAAGCAAGTTTCGCGCGAGCCACTCGATTTATTTTGAATCAAAAAGAGCGAGCGAGAATCAATCAAAAACGCGAGAAATATTCTAGTTTCGCGCGAGCCTCTCGCGTTCTTTTAAATTGAAAAGAGCGAGCGAGAATCAATAAAAAACGCGAGAAATATTCTCGCCAAGAAAAGCAAGTTTCGCGAGAGCCTCTCGCTTTATTTTGAATCAAAAAGAGCGAGCGAGAATCAATCAAAAACGCGAGAAATATTCTAGTTTTGCGCGAGCCTCTCGCGTTATTTTGAACTGAAAAGAGCGAGCGAGAATCAATCACAGTCGCGAGAAATATTCTCGCCAACAAAAGCGAGTTTCGCGCGAGCCTCTCGCGTTATTTTGAATCAAAAAGAGCGAGTGAGAATCAATCAAAAACGCGAGAAATATTCTCGCAAAAAAGCGAGTTTCGCGCGAATCTCTCGCGTTATTATGAATTGAAAAGAGCGAGCGAGAATCAATCACAGTCGCGAGAAATATTCTCGCCAACAAAAACGAGTTTCGCGCTAGCCTCTCGCGTTATTATGAATCAAAAAGAGCGAGCGAGAATCAATCAAAAACGCGAGAAATATTCTAGCAAAAAAAGCGAGTTTCGCGCGAGCCTCTCGCGTTATTTTGAATCGAAAAGATCGAGCGAGAATCAATAAAAAACGCGAGAAATATTCTCGCAAAAAAAAGGGAGTTTCGCGCGAGCCTCGCGCATCACTCCCGCTAGGCTCGCGCGAAGTCACTCTCGCGAATTTTTGCACCTGGAAAAATTCCAGGTGGAATTCTCCTTTTCATGTATACATGAAAAGGAGGCTTGTAAATTAAGCAGAAATATTGGTTTAACTGGCTCGCAGCAACAATTGCTTGTTAAAAAGCTTAATTAACTTGGAATTAAAGTAATTATTGCTTTGCTACAATCTAGCATAGAATAGATACCCTTCCTGCAAAGAAACTATCTCTTAGAGGAAACTACTGCATGTATCACAAGTAACAAAAGCTTCAGTAACAAGTAATTTTGGGTTCGAGCGCTCAGAAGCTAAGTTTATGCGTTCAACCTCCCAATTTGGGATGTTAAACGAACAAAATCAATGGAACCAAATAAAGTACTGGAAATTACATTGTTAATCATGTAAATACATGTTCTTTTGAACAAATACCTGCGCAGTAGTGTTCTATCAAACAAATACGTGCACAGTAGTATTCCTGTGCTCAAATACATGCATAGTAGTATTTTATCGAATAATTACATGCGCAGTAGTTTTCTGTCGAACAAATACATGCGCTGTAGGGTTCCTTTGCACAAATACCTGCGCAGTAATATTCTGTCGAATAATAGTAGTGTTCTATAGAACACTACTGCGCATGTATTTATGCAAAAGAACTCTACTGCGCATATATTTGTTCTGTAGAACACTACTGCGCATGTAATTATTCGACTCAATACTACTGCGCAGGTATTTGTGCAAAGGAACACTACTGCGCATGTATTTGTTCGATAGAACACTACTGCGCATGTATTTGTTCGATAGAATGCTACTGCGCATGTATTTGTTGGATAGAACACTACTGCGCTGGGATTTGTTCGATAGAACACTACTGCGCTGGGATTTGTTCAAAGGAACATGTATTTATATGATTATCAATGTAATTTCCTATGCTTTACTTGGTTCCATTGATTTTGTTCGTTTAACATCCCAAATTGGGATGTTAAAAGCATAAACTTGGCTTCTGAGCGCTCGATGCCAAAATTACTTGTTAGTGAAGCTTGTGTTACTTGTGATACATGCAGTAGTTTGTTTTAAGAGATAGTGTCTTTGGAGGAAGGGTATCTGTGCTATGCTAGATTGTAGCAAAGCAATAATTACTTTAATTGGAAGATAATTAAGGTTTTTAAAAAGCAATTGTTGCTGCTAGCCAGTTAAACCAATATTTCTGCTTAATTTACAAGCCTCCTTTGCATGTATTTTCTGTCAGTGTATATAAAAACAAATATTCAGAGCTCAGAACGTGATAATTAAACTTTTTTTTAAACTGTTAGTTAAAAATATATAACAAAAAATGATTTTCTTAAAAATTTACTTTGGGATATTAAAATTAGTTTTTCTCACATTTACTCCACATTAATGATCATACAATAATGAAACTTGGCACAAACTTGCATTGCACTATGTACTACAATAAATTTTTGTGTAGAATGAAAATTAATTCGACTAATCACTTTTGAATAAAACGCAATGCGTCGCTTTACCCCTGCGCCATTAAGCCCCGGTCTCCCCAATTTATTTCTTAATTTTAAAAATTAAAGGGAACAAATGGGTTTAAAGTCAGTTGTTTGTTCAAATTTGAATTTAAAGCGTACAAATCTAAAAGCCCCTCAAAATTATGACGTGTTTCAAATTTGTATTTACTTTTTGGATTAAATATATAAATGTCAATAATTAAGTCTTTTCTATTAGAATAAATAAGTTTTTCATAATTATAACATTAAACATAAAAACTACAAGTGATTTTTGCAACTGGAGTCTTGCTTTGTTCTGTAAAATCAATTTGGTGCAAAAAGAAAATATAAAAAATTGGATATACATTAGGAGTAAATCGATGTTTAAGTTCGGATCCTTCAAGGTGAATCAGAATTGTTAAAATATAAAATGATGTTGCTTAAAGTTAAATTATGAAATATTTTAGTTATTTGTAGACCTTTTCTTTTAAAAAAATTAAACATTAGAAATGAAGGCTACAACAAATCAAAAAATTCTGTATTATGGAAATTATAATTTTCAGAGTCTGATAAAAAATTGAGAAAACCCGTATTTTCCTGTTTCTCTATTTTCCATAAATCCGGAGTAAGTCGAGTATAAAATTACATTACAATGTACAATTTAAAATTGTTAAACAAATATTAAAAAATAAGAATGTTACTAACATTCATATTTTATAATATTTGTTTTTAACAATTTTAAATTAGAAAGAAAAGAAGGAAAGAAAAATAATACATAAGAATGTCACAATACTTAAATCAATTTTTGTTAAATATTGATAGAAATTCTAATTTGCTAAAATGTTTGAGGCACCCTGTAGCATCCAAACTTTGAATTCTATATTCTATAACGCTCTTTTTATTCGATTTTTATTATTTATTGAATTTATGTTAATTTATATTGAACCAAAAGCGTCATAGAATTGAATAATTGACAAGTT
>WNHD01005470.1:0-10160 GCA_011057455.1 Ganaspis sp. Gsp50 | reverse complement strand
CTGGCGAGCATAATATAAGGCCTCGGCTTCGCCTCGGCCTTTATATTACGCACGCCAGGAAATCCAACTTTCTGGCCTAGTATCGTAATATACTATTACTCCTATAATTATTGATGAAATATATACTTCATAAAGGTCAATCGATTCGTCTCGATGCAAGGAATAAAGTTTTTTCATTACTTTCTTCAATCTTTAATCAGGAAAAAAAATTGATTAAAAAAACCGTATTTTTAAAGGAAAAAGTGTTCTCAAAATTTCTTGATTGAGTATTTCTAAAATTCCCTGTGTCAATTTCTTTATTTTTAAGAGTGTAATAACTGTGCCAAATTTCATTGAAATTGGTTAAAACGTTCACACCCCTGAATAACCCCCATAAATCGAAAAACTAAGAAAAAGTCGAAACAAAATATTTCATATTAATTTTTTTATAGTTTTTGTATGATTTTGAAAAAATTGCATAATTAATAATTATTACTAAATATTCTGTGCAATTTTTAATTGGTTTAAACAAATTATTGTTGTTAATAAACAAATTATTATAAAATTATGCTAGAATGTTGGTTCTCTCTGCATATTGCAAATCTTTGTGTTCAAAGCAAGTGAATGGAAAACCCTGAACATAAAATTTGGTTATAATAATTTCTTTTAAACCATTACATGTATATGCTTTTTCTTTTAATTTCTTTAAACACAAAAAATTTGCAAAATGCCACAGAAACTAGTATTCTAGCATTATCTTATAAAAATTGATTTATTAACGATAATAATTTGTTTACTAAAATTATTATAAACAAATGTTTTGCTTAATGTTTTTTATTAAATTACTTTAAATATAAAGAGAAGCAAATTGAAATATCGCAACATTCTCTCATTATTTTATAAAAATTGGTTTTCTGTGTTTGTATCGCATGTAAAATGCATTGGAAATTTCAAAGCTCCGGCGGAACCATTAAATATTGTCCGATTAAAAAATTAAAAAATACGGGTCTTTTTATTTTTAATTCTTTACAATTTTAGGGGGTGGCAGCAACAAAATTTAAATAAATAGTTTTTCCTATGTATTTTTGTACCACCCTAATGGTTAACGTTTGAAAAAAAAATTAAAAATGAGTTTTCTTAAAAACTCGGCTAACGATTTTTTTTCTTTTTATTCTCAAAATGACCGCGGGGCATCCCAGAAATAAAATTACAAAAGAATCAAAGATTCCAGCTACTTTGCGTTGAACTTGATTCAGACCCACTGTGGGAGGCCTCCAAATGCTCCCTTCTCGAACAAGTCCATCTTGAACAAGAAAGGCCTGCACATCCCCAAAACAAAATAAATTAATATTACCTCAAAATAATCCCAGGAAAACTCAGAAGTCAAGTTCTAATTCCATCTAAATGGAGAGCCAACATTTCAGTTTGACTTATTGCAATCTATCAGGAAATGAAATCTCAAGTGAACGATACTTAAATTCAAACCGAAAATTCGGAATTTTAAAAGTAAACTCTAACTAATTCCCGATTAAGTTTCAAATTTCGTTAGCATAGTTCGCCTGTGCATTGTGACGGATTTTACCAAAAAAATAACGTCAGGGTCTTTAATAAAAATCACGAATATTATTATTAAGTTCTGGGCGCACTTCATCACAGTAAACGCACAAATTGCATTTTCTGCGTTTGGAAGCCAAATTATTTGAAATCTATCGTTGTCATACGTGACAATTCCTTTTGGCGAAATAAAATGGTAGAAAAACTAACAACTTTTTATATAAATTGTTTAAGACTGGAAATTTTCAAAACTAATGTTATAAGAAAATTAAAATTAAGAGAACCAGATTACCTTTTAAAAACACATGTGAAAAAATATAAGCTTCTGCAGACAAAAAAATTATGAAAGACAGAAAACTTGCAAACTGTTGCACAAGATGACTTATATTCAAAATCTAGTGATATGTCTGGAGATAGTTCTGACACTGATGATTGGTTGAATGAAGTGAGTAATGAAAATGATAAGAAATATGAGAATTATGTAGAAACATGAACTTTTATTAACATAAATGATTTTACTAAAGTTACATTAAATAAGTTTTAAACAGAAACATTACGATTAAAACTTCCAAAACACACTCACAATATCGTACCGATCGACACGCCATTTTCCCAAGAACTCTCTTCTCACTCCTTCCTTCTACACGTGTCACACAACAGTGACATCTTTTCCCAATCATTAGAAGGTTTTTGAATTTTTAAAACTAAACTTAACACTTTACAAAACTAACACTCCTACAATCGGCATCTTTCCCCAATCATTAGAAGGTATTTGAATTTTTAAATCTAAACTTAACACTTTATGAAACTAACACTCCTACAATCGGCAATGCTGTTGATGCAGCGCCCTTGCTGTTATTCTTCTGCACTTTGGTCATCTCAGCTGGCCTTCGCCATCCCGGCCAAGGTTTCATATGATCGGCCGCAGTGCTGTTTTGGATAGGTCCTTCTGTATCTCCCAACTTTTCTACCAGGTATTGATCGTGACGAAGATTAGATATTATCTTATAAGGACCTAAGAATCATGGTCGCAATTGTAGTCCAGGTCCTCCTTGTGTCCGCTGTATAGCCACTAGGTTTCCGATCTTGTAAGTGCGAGCAGCTTTACTTTTGCTATTAGCGGTCTTTCGGTTTTCCGCTTGGTTTTTGGTTATGTTAGATAACGCCTCATCTCTCAGTTCAGAACGTCCTGTATTCTCTGCTGCTAGCTTTACGAGAATCGAGATTAAAGTACGGTTTACCCTTTCCACCTGTTCGTTGTCTCTTGGGATTCCAGTGGTTATCAAAACTAGTTCGATTCCCTGATCTTCACAGTATCCGCGGAAAGTATTAGAAGTATATAGTTTTTCGGTTCGCGATGATGCGACTAGGATTTCCGAATCTCACCGCCTGTTTTTTCATTCGCTCGATTGACTCTTCGCTGGTTGTCGACTTGGTAGGGTAAATTCAACTAAATTTTGTAGAGGCATCCGTCACCACGAATAAATGATTGTACTTTTTTTTGGTGGTGGGTAATGGACCAGATGATCGACGTGGCACGTATCTAGCGGTACGGTACCCTTATCAATTGGGTTAAGAAAACCCTCAGCTTTGCCTCTCTTTTTCTCTACCACGATACATTCGATGCAGTTCTCGATGACGTTTTGGATCTTTCCTCCCATTCCCGGAAACCAGTAGTCTTGTAGAATAGCGTGCTCCGTCTTCGGAATGCCAAAGTGCCCTCTCTCGTGAGCCTGGGTCTCGGTCGTGTAATCTCATCTCACAGAATCTCACTTAGTTTTCAACTGTTTTAATTCTTGACAAAAATGAAAACAATCGATAGTAAAGTGAGATTTCATCGAGTTGAGATTACACGAACGTAGCCTTGCTTGATTCCATCATATTGCATAGACTTAGAAATTACAAGCACAAAATTGCCATCCTTCTACCGATAGAGTACAACTAGTTTTAGCGAGAAATCCTCTTCTTTACCGTCATCTACTGCTTTAATTATTCTCTATATTTCTGAATCCTATTGCTGACCTTTTTTGATTTGCTCGATGAGTCCGTACCTTTCTTCTTGAATTGCGCAGGTAAGAACGGGGTTTCTACTTAGAGCATCGGCGTGTCACATCAAAGTCCCTGGTCGATGTTCGATGCTGTATTGATACTCCTCTATCAACAATGCCCATCTTGCCACTCGCAAACACGTGTCTTTCTTACTCATTGTTTGAACGAAGGTCCGACAGTCAGTAACTATCTTGATCGGGTTGCCGAGAAGGTAGACTCTGAGTTTTTCAACGCCTTTACCACTGCCAGTATCTCCAACTCGTAGGTTGAGTATACCTTTTCTGCCAGGGAAGTCTTCCAACTAGCATACATGATTGGATGCATCAGGCCATCTTCAGCATCCTTTTGGATCAAGATAGCTCCCAAATAAATCTTGGAGACATCGGTGTGGAGTTCCGTCTCTGCTCCTTTTTTGAACAGCTTCAACACCGGTTCCCTAGAAAGAGCTCGATAACCCAAAAATTCCACATCTCTGACTAGAATGCTGCACTTTTTCCAATTGAATTGAATTGAACAACCTACGAGGACTCTGAAACTCTGGGATATCGTCCTTTAAGACAATCTTTATTTTCAATCCGGTATCAACTTATATCTCTCCTGCTATAGGTTTCCCTCAACAATAAAGGAAAGCTAATTCACTAAAGTCATTCTGAAGTTAACAAACCACTATTATCTGTGAGGTTGCAAACATATTCTTTGCCTCGAAAATATGTTACGTCACGCGTCGAACAAGCGACGTATCACTTATGTTACCGTGAATCCACGATCCAGGACGAGCCCCCAATTGTAGGAACATGAACTTTTATTAACATAACTTTACTAAAGTTACATTAAGTCGGGTTTAAACAGGGACATTACAATTAAAACTTCCAAAACACGCTCTCACAGAATCGAACCGTTCGACACGCCTTTTTCCCAAGAATTTCCTTCTCTCACCTTCGTTCCACACGCGTCGCCTAACACCGACATCTTTCCCCAATCACTAGAAGGTATTTGAATTTTTAAAACTAAATTTAACACTTCATAAAACTAACTCTCCCACAATTATGAGAATAATGAAAAGATTGAAGGATGTGATGAGTTTCAGGAGTATGACTGGTGTTTATCTAATGATAGAAATTATAATTATAATAATTATATGTATAATGTACAATAATTATGAAGATCGTGAAGAGAATGTAGTTCATAAAGAGAGTGAATAGAAATAATGTATAAAAAGTTAAAGGACTATAAAGATTGGATACAATCTTGGCGACCCGCCCCCTTACGCACGATGCGCTGTTAACTCTTTTAGTATGGAACTCAACTTGGGCATTTTAGGAAAGGAATAGATCTTTTCATTTCGCAAAGTTTTTAGTGCGCAGATGTAAAAAATTTCGGCCCTAAGTATTACAGCAAAAATGACAGATGACATGTTTTCTTTTTTACTCCTTCATGATAAAATTTTCTAGGGACGAAACAAATGGATGTTGTGCGTGCGTGCAGTATACTTCCGACTTGAAATGAAAAGGTCTATTAGGAAAAAAAACCGCAGAAATTGAAATTTCTGTAGATGTGCTGGTTGGCTTGCCTGAATTTAAATGCAAGAAAATAAAGAAACTCGTGAAAGATATACTCCTGTCTTCCAAAATTGAATCTAAAGACCGTTTTGATGGAAACATTAACCTTCAACTCAGTCTTGTAAAGAGGGTCATCAAAGCCATGCGCGAAAAGTTTTCCTCGCAGAAAAGCATAAGCGCAGACGTGCAAGATGTTCTAAACGTACTGGAGTCGGCGTTCGTAATAATCTGTGCAAATATGCGGTTTATTACACCCGGACCTTCAGCTCCTGCGATGACGCTGCCGACTTTCCAAATTGTGGGAACTCCGAGTGACGGAAAAAAGCGTCCGAGAAAGGAGAGCGGAAGCTCTGAGACTAGTCCTCAGGTTGCTGCTTTGAAGAAGGTGAAACGCAAAATCGTTCCCAGAAAACGTCAACAGGCGGCAAAAAAAACTAGAAGAAACTTCAGGCACGAGTTTTGCAAATATTGTCTCTGAGATCTATGAGGCAACAGAGGCAGAAATGAGCTTCCGAACTGTTAAAAGCACGAAGGAAGTTAGAAAAGTTGAAAAGACCGCAAAGAAGAAAAAGGAGGCGGAAAAGAAAGAAAAGAAGGAGAAGCAACAAAATTCTTCTAAACCCAGGCATACCGAGGCCATCAGGATTTCAGCTGAAAATCCATGTTCCTATGCTGAAAAGTGCGATCTATGAAAATAGCAGTAAAGCCGGAAGACCTGGGAACAGAGGTATTAAAAATAAGGAGAATTTTAAAAAAAGAGATAATTCTTGTTGTTATGAAAGGTGGAGAGACCTCTAATATCGCAGGGGCACTTGCATTGGCCTTAAAAGATATGGCTAAATAAAAGGTCTCTCGCTTCGGTGGAGCAAAGGTGGCATTACTCCGGCTGCCAAATAGTGAGTGTAAAACTCTTTTAGAGGCAGGCAAAGTCCACGTTGGATGGGTTAAAGCGTTCTCTAAGGAACACTTAGAAGTGGCTAGGTGCTTAAAATGCTTGTCATTCGGGCATACTACTCGCAAAGGCCCCGACAGGACTAAGAACTGTCGGAGATGCGGCAGTGAGGGGCATTTAGCCAAAGATTGTATAGCGGCTAAGGCAAATTGATTAACTTGCTCTGACCTTGGCAAAAATGACTGCGCACACTTTTCTGGAATAAGGTGTCTGCCATATTTATAGGCAGGAACTGCAGATACTTAGAAAGGCAAAAGCATTAAAGTTTCTGCAGGTCAACCTGAATGCAAGTCAGGAATCAGATACCCTCCTGACGCGACGTTCTATTCTGCAGTGATCAGAATAAGAAAATAGACCTAACTCTATGGTTTTAGGATTCATCCAGGAGGGCCGCTATAAAAGAGTCCTGCATTACGGGTTGACAGTATCCTGGCGAGTGGCAGTGGGTTTGTTTGGATAGAGGTGGCAAATGTGCGCATGTACAGCTGCTACTTCTCGCCCAATTGCCCGCTGTCCAATTTCGAAGCTAACATAGACGACCTCCAATCGAGACTTAGAAAATCCATGCTGGATGTGCTTTTCACTGGCGATTTCAATCCGGAATCACCAGAATGGGTCGAGAGAAGGCTCGATCAGAGAGGCATAGTAGTGGCAGAAATTTTCTCCAGGAACAACCTGCAGATTGTGAACCGTGCGAAATTATGGACGTTCAAAAAAGATACAGTCGGATCTATTTTAGATCTGACGATTGTATCGTCTTCATTATGCAGCCACAAAAGCGACTGGCGGGTCTCTAAGAAATATACCGCGAGCGGCCACCAGTATATTGAGTTTAAAGTCTTAGTGGAAGACACACGAAGAGGCGTGGGACAGGATTTACCTAGCCGAAAACGCCTCTCGTGGAATGCGAAGAAACTCGACAAGGAGAAGTTCGGCCGAGCCCTTGAGGAAGTCCATCTAATCGAAAAGTTAGAATGGGTGAAGACGCCGAACACCATGGAAAAAGAGGTGCAAGCTGTAAGGTCTATGATTACCGAAGTCTGTGACGCATCAATGCTGCGTCGTAGAGGCACCTCTGCCAGGAAACGCTCCTTGCACTGGTGATCAGATGAGTTAGTCTACTTGCTAAAGGCATGCATCAAGGCAAGAAGGAAGTATACCCGCTCTAAGGGAGATCCTTTGCTAAAAGAAGCATATATGGAGGCCAAAAAGAACCCCAAGAAAGAGATTCGCGCGTCGCAACGCCGCAGCTGGAAAGACCTGATCGTGGAAGTCGATGAGGACCCATGGAGTCTGGCCTTTAAAATCGTTACTAAGAAATTAGTAACGAGGCAAAAGACACCCGGCCTGCACAATCCCGATTGGGTTAGAAGAATAATACAAGATCTGTTTCCTCCTGTGGAACCATGGCTTTGGACGGACTGGAGTTCCTGTCAAGACAGTGAGGATGAACTCTTCACTCGCGCAGAAATAGAAAGTGCAAGCAAAAGATTGAAGTCAGGCAAGGCGACTGGAATCGACGGGATCCTAAGACATGTGATCGTTACTTAACACCAGATTTTATTACGTAGCTTCAATCATTGTCTAAAATGTAGAGAGTTCTTCCGTGACTGGAAGCGACAGAGGCTAGTCCTCCTAAAGAAAGGTGATAAACCTCTAGATAAAGTCTCATTATGCTTGTCAGTTACGATGGGCACACTTCTAGAAGACATGGTCCACATTTGACGCCATTCAGGCGGTAGTGGACACAGAAAGAGAAAGGAAATACAAATTAAGACCTGTTGCGGGTAATGCATAATTAACTTAGCGACAGGTGGGTCATTCATGAGGGAGACACCTGCACCTTCAAAGGAGAGCTGCAGTGTGGAGCCCCTCAAGGTTCGAGGGTGGGACCATTTGTGTGGAATATATCTTACGATGACTTTATACGAATGGACCTACCAGAAGGAGAGGTGATCATCGGCTTTGCGGACGACGTGTTAATCGTGTGCGTAGCCGCAACTGCAGAAGCATCTGGGGTAGCTCCGGAGTCAAAGAAGGCCATCGAAAATACGGCTCATATCAAACATTGGCGGGCCATGGGAGAATAAAATGAGACCCGTAGCGGATGTTGACCTTTTAAAGCTGCTGTACGCAGTCGCAGTGTAAGCTCCCTCTCTCAGAAACGACTAAAGTGAAACCATGTTTCCATCTGTAAGCGCAGAGATGTATAACATTGCGCATAATCTCTGCTTATAAGACGGTCTGATTAAAATACTTGACCCCTGGGTAAATAAAGAGTTCGGTGAAGTCCCCTTTTATTTAGCACAAGCTCTGTCAGGTCACGGGTATTTTAATTCGTATATATATATATTAGATTTATATTTATATTATATATTTATATATAGATTTCTGAAATTGGTTTCTTAATTAACATGTATGTTCTTGCTCGCTTTTTTGTGTCTATAAGGATCATTTAAAATTGCATGAAAGATATTTAATATTAAAAAAATTAATTATTATAATACAGTTATTATATTATTAATATAATATAAATAAATCCTTAAAACCTATAAAACCTTTCCGTGAAAGTGATTTGCAAGCGTTACATCGAAATTCTAATTGTTTGTTTTCAAACAATGCTGGAATTTGTACCAAAAATGAGTCAAATTCTCTTCTATTTAGTAGTATATCATTTCTCGTCAATAATTCTTTTACCAGATTTTAAATCTAAAGTATTAAAGAATTAAGAAAATTATTAAAAAACTAAGTCTGCGTAATAATAGTCAAACAAATATAAATATATGAATAATATATGTAAAAATGAACAAAAAATAAAACGAATAACAAACAAAAAGAATAAAAAATAAGCAGCGCATTAAGAAGATCGAAAGCAAGGCATGTGCTTACTGCGAATCCTAAAAATTGTTAATATCCACTTATTCAGTTATTTCCAAGGACGAGGCTAAGAAAAACTTTATTAGCAGTTATATTCAGTGTACAATAACACTTATTTTCTTATTAAAAACTTAATTTTACAGCACAAAAGACAAATATTAAGTATTTAAAGACGAGTTTTGAGATTGTAGACACATGCTTCTATATAAGCTGGTACATTGACTGACGCCAGCTAAGCAGAACTACGTTATCCAAATTGCATAATCAAATTAATATTTAAATATAAATACTGAAATATTTTATTTATTTATCATGCCCTTTATAAGAATGTTAAATTCTTTACGCTACAAGCGTAAATTGTTAGTTCATGAATTTCATTCTTTTATATAGATATAAATATTTAAAAGTTAATTTTGGTATGTAATTTGAATAACATAGTTCAGCTTCGCTGTGAGATGCGCCTCAATGGCGTCAGTCTATGTGCAACGTATAGACAAGTGTGCGTCTAAAATTTCGAAAATCGACTTTAAATACTTAATAATCATAATATTTGTTTTCTTTATGGTAAAATTGAGTGTTTAATATGAGAATTTGTGTCAATGTACACTGAATATAATTGCTAATGAAGTTTTCCTTGGCCTCGTACTTTGAAATAACTGAATAAGTGGAGATTAACAACTTTTAGATTATCGACATTTCTTAAATTGTATCATATTATTACTGTGATATTTGGAGTTTAATTTCAAGAGTAGAAAGCATATTTTCGTCTTACCAGTTATTTCCAATGAACCTATATATGCATATATATATACATGCATATATATATTTTTATTGTATATATTTATTTAAAATATTCTGCAAATATCCCTTCTAATCCCCGATAGAAAAAACATGTGCATGTTCGTGTACAAGAACTTACGTGCGAATTTGTACATGATCTTGTACAAGAACATATACAAGATCACGCACATGTTCACGTACATCGTAATGGTACAACGTTCGTGTACACAAACGTGTAAGTGTTCTTATGTTCAAAACATTCGATTCGTGCACATGTAGATGTTCACTTGTAAGAACTCGCACGTAGACACTTGTAGTTTATTGTCAATGTAGATGAACACACACATTAACATTCAAATGTTCATGCACACGTTCATATGTAGTTTGTGAACTACATTTTAAATTTCTGA
>WNHD01005469.1:0-10160 GCA_011057455.1 Ganaspis sp. Gsp50 | reverse complement strand
AAATAAATCATATCAGTATTTCATGTAACATATTTTTCATATTTCATTTCTCAAGAATTACACGAGCGCTTCTGCGCTCGCTTATTTTGCTAGTTATTAATAATATTAATAAAGATGAAACTGAAACTAGCACCTACTTATTAGCACCCAGTTAATTTTTAAGAAACTTTAGGTTGATAATGCAACTTGTTGAAAAACAAATGTCCAGATGTGTGTGTGTGTCACGCTTTTTTGTGGCCTCTCTATTTTGAGAACGCTTTGACCGATTTCAGTGGAATTTGTCAGAGTTATTACACTCATAAAACTCTAGAAGTGATTGAAGGGATTTTTAGAAATACTCATTTAAAATTTTTTGAGCACCTTTTTTCCTAAAAAAAACGGTTTTTTTACAAAAAATTTTTTCAAATAAAAATTTATATTTAGAAGTGAAAAATTTAGATTCCTTGCATCGAGTCGAATCGATTGACCTATATAAAGTCTATATTTCACCAAGAATTGATGGAGTAAATGACAATTTTCTATCATTTTTGACAATTAAAATTCATTTTTTTCAATATGACTTTTAAAATTGGCTTTTTTTAATAGTACTTTCTTTGGAAAAAATTTTCTACGTTAAAAAATGAATCGTTTGACCTGCATAAAGTAAATTTTTCACTACGAATTGATGGATTAAATGACAATTTTTCATTGTTTTTGACATTTCAAATTGAAATTATTTAATATAACTATTAAAATTATCATTTTTAAAAGACAGTTCCTTTAGGAAAAATATTTTATTGTAAAAAACAAATTGATTCGTATTAATATAATGATAATATAAAACAAAAATTTATAAAAAGATTTCGTTGTTTCATTAATTTTGACATTTAAAACTTTTTCTCTATGAGGAAGCCCAAATGTTCATAAAATGAATATAATTTTCCACTTGTTAACTTAATTGTGATTTTCGAAAAGCGATTTACTGTCTAATCGAGCAGAATCAATTTCTACCGGCAATTTCCTAGTAATATTTTGGCAACTTTCTCATCCATCACTTTTTACCCTGTACCTTAGCAACGTTTACCCTTTTAATCTTTTTTTCTGTGCAATTACATATTATAATCTACGATTCTGTCGGTTTGTTGTCGAGCTAAGGGAAAATAATTGGAAAGAGGTGGAATAGTCGAAAATGTGGGTATGTCTTTTCACATCTTAATTTCTATTTCAAAATTGAACTCTTCTGATCCTTAAATGGTAATAAGGGAATATTGAATTAGTAGTGGGAGATATTTCAAATTTATTTTCACTTTCAGTTTATTTTCGTGGATATTCATGCGCACATGGAGGAAGTTTATATAGGTCAGTCAATCGGTCTTGATGGAAGGAATATGATTTTTTCATTCATTCATTTTAATTTTTAAAAGGAAAAAAAAGTTCTGTAGTAAGCTGTGTCTTATGATGTAATTATGAAATAATTATGATTGAAGTAATTATTATGTAAAGGATTGTAAATCATAATTGTTAACCAAAAGCTATTACTTTGGACCACTTTGATAAATTAGTTTAAAAGCTCCAACAATATCATTGCAATTAAGTAGATTTACAAATATTTTGGTTTAGAATAAAAGAGATGATTTACTAAAAGGCAACGTTTCTCAATGTAAATCAAACGTTTCTCAATGTCAGTTTAAAATGACTAAATTAAATTAAAAATACACGTGCAGCGAAATTCGTAAATTATTTGCGGTACTCGCTTTTGGAGAGCAGATTAACTTGATCAGATCATGTGTATATGTAAATTACTGCTGTGAGTCTTTAATTGAATTTAATTGCATAAACTATATGTTCAATAATTATATTTGAGTTTCATATCTTCATCTCATAAAACTCGCTCAACTTTTTTAAAGCTCGGGTAGTATCATTTACATTTTATTTATTTATATTTATATTTCATAATTTGCTTAACAACGTAAAAATATTAACTTGCAGCATCTATAAATTCGTTTAGTGTATTTGACATCCTTAGCAATTCTTATAGAGTAATAATTAAAAGAAGAGTTATGCAAACATTCTAAACATTAATCAATGTTCTATAAAATTTATAAATATTCTCTATGAAGCAATTACTCCTTTGCGGAAGTAGGCACTTAGGTGAATAAATATCCCGCCTAAAATTTAATCAAATATTCCAAAAACCAAATCTCCTTTGATGATTTTCTATTGTGACATAATTCCTTTCGATTTACGTCTTATGTCACCGACTGAAGAAAGAGACTCATAGCCTTCAGGACTCGGTTAATGGTCCAGTGACTGGGTGACTCGTGACGGGAAATGGGATATAATTAGAGGAGATGCTCCGATTGGCGCATTCCCGTTATAAGCGACACGATGACCATTTACGTACACATACTAACCGCGAACGTATCCAATTATTTATCCGCGGACAATTAAGCGCGACTGATGCAAATTAACGATCGATCGAACCTTCGCTCGGATGTCTAGAATGGGACTATGAGGCTCGTTAATCCTTTTACCTACTTTTTGACTCGCTTGGCTTTCACGTCTTTTTTCGCATTTTCATCCCAGACATACCTCTTAATAAGTGACTATTATTAACATTATCTTTCATGCCCATACGAGGACCAAATTTTTCTCCGTTGTGCAAAAATCTTCCAAGTGAACCTTATGAAAAATATCTTTCAGGTACATGAGAAAGTACTTTTTAGGTATATAAAAAAGAGGTCTTAGACACATAAGAAGAAACAATTTAGAAACACAAGAAAATACATTTTAGAAACACAAGAAAATACATTTTATAAACACAAGAAAGTACATTTTAGAAACACAAGAAAACACATTTTAGAAGAATAGACAATTTAGACACACGGAAGCCATTTTTAGGAAAGAGATTACATTACATAAC
This sequence comes from Ganaspis sp. Gsp50, assembly GCA_011057455.1. Lineage (NCBI taxonomy): Eukaryota > Metazoa > Arthropoda > Insecta > Hymenoptera > Figitidae > Ganaspis > Ganaspis sp. Gsp50. Next base: position 7,258 of record WNHD01005469.1, on the reverse strand, counting down.
TGGCTTTCTTTGTTATTGAGTAAAAGATACACTTTTCATTTAATGGCATCAATTCTAATCCAATAATGCCATAAACTGTGGAATAAAATTGTCAATTACGGAATGATAAGATCTTTCCTTGGAGAAAGAAAGGAAGAATTATCGGGGAAAAGGCTAATAGAATCAGATGTTAATATACGATTATGAGATTCTAGAAAAGGGATAACTGTAATTTGCATTTAAGATAGTGTCGTGTGCAGTGTAATTTGTAGTTTTTGCAACGTTTTATTGCTTGCAATTGTGATTGTAATTGGGTAAACTGAGATCAAGGAAGGATGCTTTTTATGACTTATGACAACTGATGCAACCATTGCGACAGGCGATGTCTCGTAAAACGCTTTCCGTGATACTCTAACCATCGACAGTGATTCCCCAATGGATCTAATAAATTTTACTTTCTTCGCAACTTTTGATAGCGATCTAGGGAAACTGTGCTTCACCGCTAATTATCGGAATGAGAATTGGTTTTGTATACTACGAAATAGAGATTCAAAAGATCTCATTCAAACTAATGATTCAAAAGATCTCATTCAAACTAATGATTCAAAAGATCTCATTCAAACTAATGATTCAAAAGATCTCATTCAAATTAAGATTCAAAATATCTTCAAAAGATCCCATTCAAAATAATGATTCAAAAGATCTCATTCAAATTAAGATTCGAAATATCTTCAAAAGGTCTCATTCAAACTATAAACATTCAAATTTTCAGCGGATAAAAATTTTCAGTCGAGGAAACTTTGTGTTTGCGTTAAAATGGTACAACTTTGTAATTTCAGAGGATTCTCGTGCGCACTTCAAATCTTCCGGAACCTCAGAACAATTAGGGGAATTAACATAGGAGATATAATAAAAGGGAAAGGGATTTGATTCGCACCGGGACTTTGGTAGCATCGAAACGAAATTGTTACTCAAACAAACGAACTATATTTAATTTAATTGACTTTATTATTCTTGCCCTCCACAGATTCAAATTGTCAGTGGATAAAAATTCAAATTGTCTGCGGATAAAGATTCAAATTGTCTGCAGATAAAGATTCAAATTGTCTGCGGATAAAGATTCAAATTGTCTGCGGATAATGATTCAAATTGTCAGCGGATAAAGATTCAAATTGTCGCGGATAAAGATTTAAATCGTCCCCGGATAAAGATCCAAATCGTCCCCGGAGAAAGATTCAAATTGTCCACGGACAAAGAACCAAACGGCCCGAAGATTCTCTGAATTACTTTATCAGAGAAGAATAGCTTGGATGGATTATTAGAGTAGATGGAATAGTGGGTTCTGTTCGGAAACTTGAGAACAGAGATCTCGCATCCGCCTTCGCAAGTTCCGTGGTTCCAAAAGGCCATCGGCAGGCATCATCAGAAGGTGGTACCAAAGCCGCTCCCCGAGTTATATAGCGCTATCAAATGCACATCTTTCGCTATCGCACTAACCGCACCTTGTGGATCCAACTTTATAAGAATATCTCCAGTCGTCCCTGTCGTCGACATTGCGTCGGACGAGCACGCTCTTGAATTACCATACCCACCGGATTATCTTTTGGACGCAAAACATCTCCATCGGCGAGGCCCGCGGAGTAATCCGATAAGCGAGTCGCTTCTGACGAGCCGCTAAGTATATCGCCGCATCCGTGGTGACAAGTCACATGATTTTGTCGCCCCGGTGTCCTGTTTTTTCCAAGAACTGATGGAAATTTGAAACCACAATTTCTTGCAGGTTCTTCGTAAATCTTTAATCCCGTGAGGAAAATTAGATTTCGCTGATCATTCTGAAGGCGAAAGGTGTATTTGTTTCTTTTTGGAATTTGTGATCAGGTTTTGTAAACAGATTTATCTGATGACGGACGGTGTGGTAAACTTTCTTGTAATTCGGAACAAGCGCTTCGAAACAATTGTTAGGCTATTGCGAAATTGAATTCAGCTTCCAAAATATGGTTAGGCTATTTCAAAATTGAATTCAGCTTCCAAAACATGGTTTGACTATTGCAAAATTCCGTTTTGCTTTCGTAAAGAACAGATCTGTGAATGTGGAATGTTTACAGTAAAGCCATCTTTGGCACTAGTCCTTTGACTGCACCCACGCTATAACATTTATGTAGCTCATGGTACGATAAAGCCTCTTGGGTAGAGAAATACGTTGGAGAAAGAGTCTCTATAAGTGTAAGATTCGCTGTTTATGCGAACGAGTTCTGAGTATGACAACTGAGTTTCATACGCCTTCGTAAGTCGTTGGCGATTTCATCCTTCTTCAGGAAGCTCGACCCAGAAGGAGCACAGGAAGTCAGATAACATTTATTGTCCCTTTGACCAAACTTGTTTTTAAAAACAACTATACTTCTTTACTTGTCCTCCTTCAATTCCATCTTGTTCCAAAAAATACCTAGGTAGAATTCCTTCTTCCAAATTAAATATATCGTTTAATCCTTCTTCCAAATTAGATACATATTGTTTAATCCTTCTTACAAATTAAATATATCGTCTAATCCTTCTTCAAAATTTTTATTTACTTCTTCTTGCGAATTCAATAAATTGTTTACTTCTTCTTGCAAATTAATAAATTGTTTACTTCTTCTTGCAAATTAATAAATTGTTTAATTCCTCTTGCAAATGAAAACCATTCAACTTGAGTCTGATTATGAAAAGGCGATCGAGGAGGTATGGGCGTGAATGCATTGCTTGGAAAGGTTAATTAGTAAAGAGAATGAGTCTTCTGCAAGGAGAGGCTCAATCTGTATCTAATCGGAGGTAAAAAACAAAGCGCTGAAACAGATGTACAGGTGCACGCGCTCACAAGTATGCAGCTCAATTGAGGAAGTGTGCTTTGAGAAAAGATCGACAAGAAAGACAGCTTAGTCTATCTGAAGTGAATTAAAGCAGCAGCAATGGGTGATTAATACCTTACATATACCAACAGTCAACGAATGTCACGATTCAAGCGAGATAATGATTAATTGACAGCAAAAACAGAGAATCGAGCGGAAATTATAAATACTAAAGGTCATCATCCTACATCTTCCATCATTTCTTATTTTATTTTAAGAATCTGCATCTTTATTTATTGCCCTCGGAAAATAGAACTGTCTCGGCCTTTAGACAGATGCAATCATACAGAGGAAATTGCGGGAAATATAGACTTTGTTTATTAATGAGTTATGATTAACGAGCTGAAATATTCGCCTGATTAATACTCAATGAACACTAAGTGATATAAAATGGATAAATAATTTCCTGGTAAATGGTTTGAGCGGAAAATTCATGAATGTTTTAACGAATTGAGCACCGCAATGTGAGATAAATAACAATTCCTGTTCGTTATGCTTTTCTACAGAACGTACATTTGTAACCTTTTAAAACTAATGTAACCCCTTTGAACCTTTTATAACCTCTTTGAACATTTTGTAACCTCTTTGAACCTTTTGTAACATTCTTTTTATTCCAATAGAATGAAATTTTTAAAACGACATATCGTTTCGCTTGAGCTACAATTTGAGATTAAAGGTATGCAAATAATGGATTTTAGGAATATTATCTAAGATGTTGAATTAGAATTTAATCTAGAATTCAATGACAGTTCAGAAGGCTAATCAGTGTTATGTTAATCACTGTAGTCTTTGTACCTCCGACGTAGCCTGAGGTATTTGTGTCTACGATAATAGGATTAACCGTAATTACCAGAGGATAGCAGAGCTAATTACGCTTCCCCAAGTGTACACGTGATGGGAGGCCTGGAGCTTGGTAAATGATAAATCTGCGCTAGGCATACGACAGAAATTTTCACATGATCGTATAACTTGCAACTCAGTTATTGCACAACGGTCTTTGCAAAAATTAACAACTTGAAATTCTCCTCAATCTTGTAAACCCATAATTGCATCAACTGAATCATGAAAATGTGTCAAGTTAATCCGGAACTACGGGGAAAAATAGAATGTCTTGCACCAAACGCTTTGATATTAAAATGTCCACTATCAAGGACTATGAGAAACCATTAATTTATGAAATTGTTATTTTTGTCGTTAATGCCCTTTAACGGATAGAAATGATGATGACCGTGAAAAAAATACAGAAAAAGATACAGGAAATAATTTTGAAAGTGTTATCCAAATTATGTCCAATTATCCTAATTATTCCTAATTATCCTTATTATGCCCTAAAAAATTCCAGAAAGAATTCTGGAAAAGATACGGGAAAGAATTCCGAAAAGGTAACCTGAAAAAATTCCGTATAGACTTCCGGAAAAGAAGCAGGAAATAATTCCGGATATTAAAATAAATAATGCCTGAGGGGATACTGGAAAGTTTTACAAAAATAATTCCGGAAGTGATCCCATAGGATCAGAAATAGGATGTTGATCCTGAAGCTGTTCTTGAATATAGAATTCTGAAACAGATCCTAGAAACTATTCTGGAATTAATATACGAATTACTAATTCAAGCAAAACATGTCAACAATATAATATCGAATATCCAACATCGGCAAACTGTTTCTTTGAGTGAATTAAGTACTCATAATTTTCGTTTATTACACCGTAGAGAAGAAGAAAGGATACTTATTCTGTGGCAAAAGCAAGACATTTCCTGAAAATGTGCAATATTCGTGCTTTTAGAGAGTCAGATAAATTATACTTATATACGTTGGACGAGAAGGAGTTTGCATCTGATGGGATGTACTCGACGGCAATCTTAAATCACGTGGACATATTCTCAAGTCCTCCTTTTCGAATTCCTTTTGCGTCCTTGCTTTCGCGGTGTAAGCATATAACAAATGAGACTGCTTTCAGTTACGCATTATGCATTGGTCGCGGTGCATTATGCGAAGGAAATACCGAGTTACGGTGTCACCAGACCTCAATAGCCGTGACCAAGAACTGTATTCCTCAAGCGTTTGACGAGATTTTCAAAACTCGATTATCATTATTTTCCAATGACTCATATTCCGAAAATTAGTAAATCATGTGTTCTCCATTTTCCTTTTGGAAACTTTCACATTTTTTCAAGTTTTCTGCATGCAGAAAACACTGCAGTGTTTTATTAATTTTGCTGGGTTATACCAATTTTGCAGGCTTATACTCATTTTGCAGTGTTACATTATAATTAATGGCATTCTGAAATTGTTAATTCTCAAATTGTTAATTCTCAAATTGTTAATTCTCAAATTGCTATTTCTCAAATTGTTAATTTGTGAATTCGGCTCTACAACGTGACATTTAGAATCGTCAGAAGTAACAATTATCTCTTTACTGTACGTGAAACAATTTAAACAGTCACAATCTAAAGAGCAACTTGTCCTAAATTAACAAAGCGAAATAATTTCCAAGCTGACTTTCACAAACGGTTCTAATTAAATTGCACAAAAGTGAACATATATTTCCAGGCACTTAGAAATAAATAAACATGTCACGATTTGTGGCTAACAAAAGCCTTGTCAATGTAAATTTAGCGCAAGTATTAGCGATTCAAGAATGCTTTACATTGAATCTGCACCAGCTATTATTTTCAATAACACAACGGAAGACACGGAACCGATTACCATCGACTTTCACCGATGCTGCCGATCCCTTCCATTGTTATAAAAATAATAAACCGACAGATCGGAGGCTTATTGGATTTAAATTTAACGAGCGATAAATTTTGTCACCGACACTTTAGCTAGGTTGGACGAATGGTGACGGGCCCGATAGTATCATTCATTAAGTTCATAATCATCGACCTATCGCTAGACGTCCCACGCACGAGTCCTCTCGGGAAAGTTCTGCCCACGTAGTACGATACGTTTTCGCGCGTATATTATTTTGCGGACATTGAGCATATGGGATACCGTTCGAGCCCGGCTATAAACTAACGAAACTAAGTATCATTGCAAAATCGTCGGCGACTGCTCAGCAAAAGGTTATGCGAACCTAAGAGGCCAGAGTATGTCTCTGATGCTTGATTCCGGTTCTCGCAAAGATTACATTTGCCATTTTCTAAACTACATTCTATTCACTTTCTAGCGCGAAAAAATCTATTATCACAGCATTCAATTGAATTATCACAAAATCGAATTATCGTAGAATTGAATTAAATTGCAAAGTATTCTTACAAACAAATGTTCTTACAAAAGTTCTTACAAATGTTCTTATAAATGTTCTTACAAATGTTCTTACAAATGTTCTTACAAATGTTCTTACAAAAGTTCTTACAAATGTTCTTACAAATGTCACGAAAATTATGTAGTAACTGTGAAACATAGAAAACTAGAAGTCATCTAAATTTGCAGAAATTACATTTTCAAACTGTATTAAAAACCTTTCGAACATTAAAAACCTTTCAAGAGTTTCTAATCTGTATTTCACTTTGGGTATTTCAACCTAAGAAAATTTGTCTGACAACGATGTGCGAATAAACCAAAAGTTAAAAATACAAATTCGTAAAGAAATTTGCTCGAGCTTCTTCGGAAGATTATTTTTTACGTTACGGACAAAGTGAGATCAAATCGCCTCGCCTACAAATGGTAGTGGAACTCTCGTGGCTACAGTACTTAACTCCCAGGGTACGATAGAAAGGAAAAAGGATAAAAAAACGAATCACAGGATCGCCGGAGAATTACCCACTGGTTAACAGCTTGCTATCTTGCGATAGTGCCACTTCCCTATACGCAGATTTCGATCTTTATCATCGGAGGAAGTCGGTAGGATCTCTTAGATCACCGGTCTTAAACATGCAAAGTTTTGTTGCGAGTTGAGAATCAGCTTGCTGGCGATATCAATTTTGTCACTCTAGTAATTTAACCAAGAATATTTAGCTTAATGACTGTGGTATGCATCAAGAAAGAAGTAAAAATAAATTCACAGTACTGTAGTGAATATGAATAATCTTGGATAGTAATCCAAGTAAAATCCAAAGCAAAATCTAAGTAAAATTCAAAGTAAAATCCAAGTAAAATCCAAAGTAAAATCAGTAGATATGGATGTTTGTGGTCAGACCAGCTCTACTATGTTTGGTTCTTTTAGCTAGAAAGATCTATTAACACAATTAAACTACACTAACACTATTAAACTACACTATAACACTATTTCGAGGGGTCGTCAAATCTTGATTAGGCCTGTACGAAGAATATATTCTCAAAAGAATACTTAGGAATACTTGAGAATACTTGGGAATACTTAGAAGTTAAGAATATTAAAAATATGGAGATTTTTAAGAATATCCTTGGGAATACTAAAGAATACTTGGGA
>WNHD01005468.1:0-10161 GCA_011057455.1 Ganaspis sp. Gsp50 | reverse complement strand
CCCAGAATATATTTTAAATATATTTTAAATAAAGAATTAAGTAAGTTAAAAAAATGTATTTGTGTAAAATAAGCGTAATATTTTAAAATGAAAAAAAAAATCATTCTTTGTAGATAAAAATTTATGTTTATATTCAGTTAAATTAAATAATAAATAAAATATTAAAACATTAAATTAAATAATTCAGTTTTGAAAATCGAAAATGAACCGGGAAAAAATTCAAAAGAGACCTGGAAAAACCGGGAAATGACCGGGAATTTTGTTGGGCAAAAATAGTAGACACCCTGTGATTTTTTATTATTTATGATTCTTTATTATTTATGATTCTCATTATTTATATTTTTTACCATTCATATTAATTTCTTATCTCAAAACACTTCGGAAGCCTTGAAGTTTCGATGTTATCAAATTAGTATAACATTAATTTAAATAAATTATAAATTATACATTTCTGCCTCATTTATTTTTTGTCTCACAACACTGTCGTGATAATTTGTAAATATTTTCAAGCAAGTTCATTTAAACAAGTCCAAAGTTCAGTTCAACAAGTTTATTTGAAATGTGAGACAGAAAACAAATTGTAAAACTAAAAACAATTCTAGGTTTTAGAAGCTATTGCATATTTTCCCAATTTTATTTATCCGTTTGAGAAAAATACAATTGAAAACATATTTTTTTTACTTTCAGAAAAGCCACACAATCCAATGATTAATGCAGGAGCGATTTTGATTTGCTCACTTCTGAAAGGATTGATTAAGCCAGAAATGACGTTAGCCGAGAAATTTGACTTTACAATGAATTATTTTAAACGTTTGGCTGGTGGAGAGAATCTTGGTTTCAATAATGCAGTTTTCTTGTCAGAAAGAGAAGCGGCGGACAGAAATTACGCCCTCGGCTTTTATATGAGAGAACATAAATGTTACCCGGACAAAGTGGACCTGAAAACAGTCATGGATTTCTATTTTCAGGTAGAAAAGTTCTGCTGACCAAATGGTCAAATCTCTGGGGTCATTCAAGTATTATGTAGCTAGGGTTTGACACTCCCGCCCCTAAAATTAACTATTTATGATAGGGAAAAGTAAATATATAAAATGAACGATTATATGATTTTTGAATGACCCTTGATGCGTTCCGAAATAGATTTTGTTTATAATATTCGAAAATTATTAATATTAATAGTGATAGATATTTTTACCTCATTTATTATCAATTAATCATTTATTATTTCATTCATTATCAATTAATCATTTATTATTAATTATGTCAATATTATTTTCATTTATTTAATTTTTGTATAAACGAATTTTATTAGCTTTTATTATGTTCTTCGATTTTCTTTTGCTTCCTTACAGAGGAAGCATTGTTTTTCTTTCTCTAGGCGACCCTCCAGCTACTTTCTTCAGCTTTGATATTTAAATTTTTTCATTTTTGTTTTTCATTTTTCAAATAATTTTCTACTCACAGATTTGTAATCTTTTTATTTTCTTTTCTTTCATTATTTATTTATTTTGCTTTTTGCTATTTATACTATTTGCTTTTTGTTATTTGCTTTTTGCTATTTGCTTTTTGTTATTTGCTTTTTTGCTATTTGTTTTCATAAATTCTCAGTACTCTTTTTGTATTATTTTCTCTAAACTTCATTTCCATTTTTCATTTTTCAATAAATTAAAATTCTCAGTACTCTTTTTGTATTTGTTTTCTCTAAACTTTTCTATTCTCTTTTTTAATTTTCCAACGAATTAAAATCATTCACTTATTTTTCTCTAGCCATCTTTTCCCTTCTACTTTGCTTCATTTTAGTTCCCTTCAAATCAAAATTGCGTACTTTTCGCAAATAAAATTTGTTTATTTGTTTATTGAAAAGTGAATTATAAATTTAATAATTTTTTGAGTATTTCGGTTCCGTTAATTTTGAAGCCTGAAAATGTTGATTGGTACTTTTTCGATTTGTAAAATTAATTTGAGTTTTGTTTACGTTTCAGTGTTGTGCATTGGAAGCGAATTGCGAAACAATGTCCGTAATGGCTGCAACTTTAGCAAATGGTGGTATTTGTCCGACTACTGAAGAAAAAGTTCTTAAACCTGACAGTGTCCGAGATGTTTTGAGCCTAATGCACAGTTGCGGAATGTACGACTACAGCGGACAATTTGCTTTTAAAGTAAATTAAGTTTCAAACCATTTATTTTCAATAATCTAGTATTTTTTCAACAAAACAACACACTAGCAAAAAACACTTTGTTTAAAGCAAAAAAAAACACTTTTTTATAGCAAAACAACTTTTTAAAAGCAAAGAATACTTTTTTTTTTTTGCAAAAAAGCATAAATTTGCAGAAACGAAAATGTTTTCATGTTTCAAAAATTTGTATCTTCAACTTTTAAAGCTAAACACTTTTAAAGCTAAACACTTTTAAAGCTAAACATTTTTAAAGCTAAACACTTTTAAAGCTAAACACTTTTAAAGCTAAACACTTTTAAAGCTAAACACTTTTAAAGCTAAACACTTTCAAAGCTAAATTTTTTGAACATTTTATTCAAGTTTCCTTTCAAAAAATATTATGATGAAATTTTTCAAATGTTTATCAAGAGTTTACATATAAATTCAAATTTTACATGGTAAGAAACTTATTAAAGAAATTTCGTTATACGAGTTGAAAATTCATCCGAGTGATTTTAAAAATGGCGAAATTATTTTAAAAATTGTTGTCGCTAAAATTAATTGCTAAATTCTGTTATATAAGTAATTGCTAAAATTGATTAATTTGCCTTAGGTTGGAATACCGGCAAAATCAGGAGTATCAGGAAGTTTGTTGGTGGTAATTCCAAATGTCATGGGAATTTGCACATGGTCTCCGCCTTTGGATGCCCTTGGTAATTCTTGTAGAGGTGTTCAATTTTGTCAAGAGCTAGTCTCTGTATTCAATTTCCATAGGTCTGTAATATTTTAGAAGATAGACATTTATAAAGATATTCATTTTAAAAGATGTACATTTTAAAAGATATATATTTTAAAAGATGTACATTTTAAAAGATATATATTTTAAAAGATGTACATTTTAAAAAATATACATTTTAAAATATATACATTGCAATAAATATTTTGATTTCAATTTATTAATTTATCGCACAATATTACGTTAATATAATTTGCATCTTTCAATAGATACGACAATTTGAAACATGCTACGAATAAAAGGGACCCCAGAAGAGACAAATATGAAACGAGAGGATTATCAATCGTTAATTTACTTTTTAGTGCAGCTAGCGGAGACGTGACTGCAATGCGAAGGTGAAAAAAATCCCCACTTCAATATTTTTAACTAATTTGTAACTAATTTCATTTGATTTTCTAACTAACTCATTTTTTGCTTTTTTATTCACACAACTATTATACACACAACTTTATGAACGCGTGTATACACAAAACACTTGCAGTTTGCGAGATTCAATAAAATGGTGAGCTTTATTTGTTACTCGATTTGTTAATACTTTTGAAATCTTGACAATTGTATAACATTACAATTTCTCAATTTGTATTACATTACATTTCTCATTTACTTGAGAAATAAATAAAAACGAAATAAAAAAAAAACAAAAAATAAAATTTACTAAAAATTACACTAATTTGCTAAAATTTCCATTAGTTTACTAAAAATGAACGCAATAAGTTTTATTTTTCTTATTTCCAAAAAATGCAGAGCTAAAATTAATTTACATAAGCTAGGGTTTTGTTATTTTAAATCCATTTTTAGTTGTACAGTTTTTTTTATTCTTTTTTATATTTTTGGGTTTTGTTTTATTTTACAAATAATTTATATTTTGTGCTTTAAAATGTAAACACTGTAAAATAGTTTTTTTTCAGTTATTTAATAATTTTGTTTATTGTTTTAGGCACCGATTGAGCGGGATGGATATGACTTTGTCTGATTATGATGGCCGCACTGCACTTCATCTGGCTGCAAGCGAGGGTCACATGGATTGTGTCGAATTTTTAATTGAACAATGTGAAGTACCGCATAACCCAAAAGACAGGTAACAATTAATTATTTCAATTATTTTATCGGCTAATAAGTATTTTACTGAATAATAAATATTTTAATAAATAATTAGTATTTAATGAAAATCATTTACGTCCAATTTTCAATTTATTTTACTTTCAATCGGGATTTTGAAACGTGAGGTATTTTATTTATAAATATGTTTCATCTCTACTTGATTATTGAATTCTAAAACTAAATACCTTTTAAATGAAATGCATTTTGAATAAAAATAAATTCCTTTTAGATGGGGAAATAGGCCAATAGATGAGGCGCAAGCTTTTGGACATTCTCATGTCGTGGAATACTTACAAAATTATGAGATTAGTCTTAAAAGTGCTCAAGCAAATAACAAAAATGGTGAAGATTCTGCTTTAAAAAATGAAACCAAAGAAGACAAATCTTCAGAAACGCCTAACAATCCATCGTCATTACCGTAAGCAATTTCAAATCTTTGAAAAGTACAAATTAGGGCGAAAAATATTTAAAAGATTCTATTTATATCACAAAAATTGGCAAAGAGGGTTAAATTCAGAACTCTTATTCAAAATACAAATACAAATATGGAATAAAATTTCGAAATAAAAGCAGTTTTCAATTTTTTTCAAGTAGGAAAAGTATTTTAATATGTGCTTTTCAAACAACTTTCTGTAGAAATTTTACTGAGTTTAAAAATAGGGAGGAAACATTTGTTTTAATTAGTAAAAATGCTTTGATTTTAAAATTTATCTGAAAAATAAAACCAAGCAAGTACTTGAATGTAAAAAGTTTGAAATTTTCGATGAGGATTTCTACAAGGGTTAAGAGTGAAATTGATCTGATTAAATTGTATTCGACTAGTAAGAATTTTAAGAGTTAATTGAATACAATGCTGAAAGCTCCCAAAGCTTTCGTTAACAAAAGATTTAGGAGTATCAATTAAAAGGACTGTGATTATTTAATTACATTATGCTTAAACATTATACTTCCTATTTAGTAATATATTTGTAAATTGAGTTAATTAGCAATATTTCAATTTGAAAAAATGCTTTAAATTTTGTTAAAGTTCCTCTCACATTGCTCATTAACTTATTTATCAGAATTTAGGATTTTTTATTGAAAATCTGTTGATGGATCAAATGCTTAAAATGAAATTTTACCTTGTCATTTAAAATATTTGGATGTTTTCATTTTTTAATAATATTACTGTACAGTTTTGTTATCCGACCAAGTCTCAGTTCTTTTTATAATTTGACATTTACGAAATTATGGTGCTTTTTATTATAGTGCTTAAGATCTTTGAAGAATCAACATTGCCTACCTCTGAGTTTAGCAGAAAATTCTTTTTCGAAGCAGTCCTTTTCACAAATTTATTTGCAAAAGTTTTTCATTTTTGAAAAATGAAAATTTTCGTTAACTTCTAATTATTATGTAACTATTTCTTTATAATTATATACGTGCGGAGGAAATATTTCTATTTAGTTTTCCGGACATAATTTCTTAAACTTGTTCAAGTTTAAGATTAAAATTTAAATATATAATTTCGTAATGTTTCAAACAGGAGTTTTAAATTAATTTCTGCTCAGCTCTGAAAAATTACTTAAGACAATAATTATTTAATATTATAAATGATTTTATTATTATTCGTAATTAAGTCGATCGAAGCAAGAAAAAGCTGAAAGTATTTATACTTAAAAATAAAAATTCAATTTGTTAAAATGTCACAAAAAAAGTGAAAAAAGACTTTAAAAAATAATTTAAAAACAAAATGTAGCTTGATTAAAATACTTTCGGCTTTTAAAAATAGTCTGAAAAATTGTAATTTAGTTTTATCAGTAAGGAGAATTGTGCGTTCCGCTGAAAACAGTATTTTAGCTTAGATAGATTATAATTACGTGAACCTGCAATTAGAATTAAGATGATTTAAATAATTTTAGCTGAATTTTGTTCCTTTTGTATTATAATTGTGCATTAGTGAATATATTTTACTCATTATTGCGATTATTGTGCTATTTTGACTATTCCACAATTATTTATGAAACTAAATATAGAATATTTAAGCTATTTAATAAGTTATATACAAAATATTACAACTTTCTTGTTGTCAATTTTACAAAAGCGTTATAGTCAATTTTAGCTGTTGCTTTAGTGCACAGGCTAATTTTAAAGTTCTAGAAAAAGTGTGACTATAGAGAAAGAGTGTGACTAGTTTTTGAAATTAAAAAAAAATGACAATAATTATTGAACTGAATTAGATTTCAATACATGTGGGAAGTTCCAGACGTTTTAAATAATTATTGTACAAGTAGATTGTTGAAAAAATAAACTAAAGCATCACTTTCACAGAAGTATTATAATTTAAATTCTTGGAAATTTCACTCAATTGAAGCTTCAGCTTTACAGAACTTTCACCAGCTTCAGCTTTAGACGGAAAATTTATTTACATTTGTGAATGAAGTTTAAATATCTGTGACTTTGAAAGAGTCTGAAAAGTATTCGATAATACTTAAAAATTATAGTAAATGTATTATAAGACATTATAATAAAATGATAAACAATTAAAATCTTACTTTCTCATAAATGAAACATGTCTTTTCATGAGAATTTCAGATAATGTTTCCAAAAATTGTGAAAGTCCCTTTGCGCTTCAAATTACTGTCCATTTTACCACTGTTTTCAGTGTAAATAAAAGTTTATGAACAAAAATGTTTAATACTGAAGTTGATTATTTTCCCTTTCTATTCGAGAATAATAATATATCAGAAACATCAGAATGAATGAAAAGATGTATCAGAATCCACTTAATTTAAGGTTTTGTATTTTTTATTATGTAAATTACAATACAAAATGATCCGAATTATATTCACATAAAGAAAACTCTTTCAACTTTTTTTAAAATTTAATTTGCGTGATTTATACTTACACCAGAACTTCCCTGAATATTGCGAATGTTCACGCTTACTAATGAGCGTTATTTTTTCTATGAAGAAGTGTAAACATCGAATATGACATTTGAATTATCTACAAAATTTGTGAATTTTAAATTATTATTTTTTTTATACTATAAAAGCGTTTTACAATTATTATTCTAGTTAATGATATTATTGAATAATGTAGAACATAATTGTAAATAATGAATAACTCACAGACATAAATGTAGGAACTGTTAATTTGATTAAAAAAATTGCAGACAGAATAAGTGGCCTTCGAGTTCTAATCATAACAATCTGCAAATCACGTTTGTTTCGTGTATTCAATTTCCACCAATTTCCCATGTAAACCGCCGTGCCCAAATTTTCATTCTAATTAATTTAAAAGAAAATATTAATTAATATAACAGTCGCTTTTCGTTTAACAAAAACGAATTTCAAAATTTGTTTTAAAACAAACAAACAAACGAAAACAAATTTCTTCTCTTCGAAGAACTCTGAAGTACTTTCAAATTAATTTTTAAAAATCCTTACTTGAAGAAATAATTCATTTCCATTCCAACAATAAATAAAAATTTGATAAGTCATACACAAAGTGTATCCCATGTGTCCAATTATTTCCGCTGGAACAAATGTTTTAATCTTAAAAAAAGAAAGAAGAAATCAAAATTTAGGAAAAAAAATATTTTTATTTTTGTAAAAAGACCATGGAACGAATTCCATCATTGAAAGATTTTTAAACGTCGAATATCTTCTTAAATGTATCAATTATTATTACATTAATTAAAATTAAAACAATTGAATACTTTTGATTAAAGTTAATGTACCTATTAATTTTTATTCTAAATCATTTTAGCATACCTGTGAAACGTAGTACGTTGATAAACAAATAACTAAACAATTTACGGTTAATTGCAAACCGATCGCCGTGCTGAATATATTTTGAATTTCTTTAACAAAACTGAAGCGTATGGAATATTTTTAAAAATATTTATGTGATATTTAAATGGTAACTAAAATATTAAAAAAAATAAAACAAAAAAAAATAAAAAAAATAAAAAAATAAAACAAAAAAAATAAAACAAAATTTAAATATATACAGTATTCTAACAATTGTGTATTGAAAAAAAATAATTGAAAAATATTGAAGATAACAAGAAATAAACAATTTTCATAATACGTACTCAAAAATTGCTAAGTTATGTTTAATACAACCGCATAATTTCTGACTGATAGTTTCGTCATGGAAATTTTGTTTTATTTTTTCACTGGAATTTTGCTTTTCTATATTTTGTCCTACATCTGCGATTTTCCATTTTAATAATTCAAATTGGCAAGCGGCTACATTTATCAAACCAGTGATAAAAGCGTCGATTGCTAGATTATTTATGCAACACATGAGAATCGCCACTGACTGTTTGAAAAATTAGTTGTTAATAATAATATATCAAACAACAATGAAAAACAGTAATGAATTATTATTTTTTAAATGCGACCCTATTAAAAATTCCCATATAGGTTCCAATATTGGATCCAATATAAGTTCCAATATCGGATCCAATATAAGTTCCAACATAGGTTCCTATATTGGATCCTACATTGGATCCGATACTGGATCTTATACTGGATTTTTTAATAGGGGATATAATAAATTTGCATGTTATTTCAAATAGAAAAAAAGAAGTATTTTTAGAATACACGTTTTCAAATTTTCAAAACGAAAAAAACAGAAGCAAAATAAGATCTAAAAAATTTTGAAATATTTGAGAAGAATATTTTTAAAAACACCAAAATATATTAGAAGAATACAAGAATTTCGTAATATTTTAGAAAATTCCAGAAAATTCCTAGAGATTTTAGAATATTCTAGGATATTAATTACGAATATTATTCTGGAAGATTCTAAAATAATTTGAAATATTTTATAAAAGATTTTAAGATATCTTGAAATATTCCAAAAGATTCTAAGATATTTTTAAATATTCTAGAAAAGAATTCTAGAATTTGTTATAATAATTTATAGAATATATTCTAGAATTTATATTAACTTAGAGAAAAGATTCCATAATGTTCTAGAAGATTAAAAAATACGAGTATTCTTAAGGATTTCGGATTTCTTCACAGAATGGAAAGCATTCTTGCAAATAGGAAAGAATCATAAAAATTAAATTAAAGAATTATATGTAAACAAATTTCCTTTACTTCAGAATGTTTTAGAATATTTTCGAATATTATTTAGAATGTACGGAAATATTGTAGAAATAATTAAAATAAATAACCTGGTGAATCCAAGTTATAACGAAAGCAAAAGACTTCGTTGTATCATAAGGGTACCATCCGTCCAATGGCAATCTTTTAATATTTTCATTCAAAAGAGAATTAATGGGTATGCAGCACAAAAAAATTACTCCAAGTGTGCCAATTATTTGGTACATACTATGATGAAATATTCCCTGCCACGCATACCAAGATAGTATTCTTTCATACCTAAATTAATTCATTAATTCATTAATTAGAAAAATATATAAATATAAATATACAATAATACATAAATTAAAATTATAAAGTTTGATAAAATAAAACAAAAAATCAAAGCAATATTTTCAGTGGTATTTTTTGATAAAAAATACTTTTAATTTATACCTCATATTGTCTGCGGCAAAAATGGGACTCTCCATAATTACAAGAAGATTTTGAATCCTTCTTTGATATCGAATTACAGTCAAGAACTTCAAATAAATTCGAATTATTTAAAATTATTGTTCTTTTTAAAATCGCATAAAAAATACTAAACGAAGCGAAAGTATTGGATAAAAAGAAGATCAAAGAAGATAAAAAAGATTAATGAAGATACAAAAATTACAAAGAAGATAAGGGTGATTTTTTCTCAAGTGTTACAGGTCAAAAATTCAATCCGATTGAAACTTTGACAAATTGTTGTCCTATATGATGGTAGTTTACTTGGCAAAGATTTTTAATATTGGGTAATAGTCCAGTCAGCCTGTACTTTTTGCTGCCAAAATTACCGGCAGATGGGGACCTATCAATTATTGTAGTGTGTGTCGAGGAGATGAAAATGTACATGTTTTAGACAGGAGATTTTACATGGCACCTTCCTTCCCTAATTATCGAATCAAAAAAAGCTTCCTCTAAACATTATAGCCCTTGAAAATACCTACAAAATGATAGGTCGCAAAAGCACATCGGATAATTTGTT
>WNHD01005467.1:0-15346 GCA_011057455.1 Ganaspis sp. Gsp50 | reverse complement strand
TTATGCTTTTTGGATGAAATTGAGTTGATTTAGACTATTTTTAGAAAATCGAAAATTGTCACGATTACAATGCTTCCTCTATAAGGAAGCAAAAACGAAGAAACATAAAATAAAGAAGAAACAAAAGAAAGAAAAAAAGAAACTTAAAAAGTTCAAAGAACAAAAAATTGAAGAAAGTTGTTTTGAAAAATAATTAACGTTAAAGCATAATGAGGAGATTAATTAATACGGTAACAGTAAACAAGTTATTTAATATCAAAAGTGGTTAATTCGATTATGCGCAGATAAATTGTGAAACTCGTATACGGAATTGAGTATTTTAAAGTTATGTTGAATCATTGCGATAAGAGAGCGAAAAACAACAAAAATTACAGGGATAGTTTCAATCATTTATTTATTAATGTCCTGGTGCAAAAGATGTTGCTCATTGGCGCGGATCAGACAATTTTCCAAAAAACTTTGCAAACAAAATTAGGCCATGACAATTTTGTAATAAAAGAGATTCAACAACAGCCGACCAGTTCTAAAGCAGAACATGGTCTCAGTGACATCTTTAGGATTTACATAAGGTCAGTGATTGGGGTTTAATCTGAATAATTAGGTTTTGAAATATCAGTTTATGAAAAATTATTTTAATAAAAATTAATTTATTGAAAATTATTCTTTCAAAAATAATTGGAAAGAAATAATCTGGTAGTGGAAAAAAATAATTGGAATTAAAAAACAAATAAATAGGAAAAAACTGTATGCAATGGAATACAAAGAAGATACAAAGAAGATACAAAGAAGATACAAAGAAGATACAAAGAAGATACAAAGAAGATACAAAGAAGATACAAAGAAGATACAAGGAAGATACAAAGAACAAACAAAAAATAAACACAAAAGATACAAAAAACTAACGAAAAACAAACAGAAACAAGCACAGAGCAAACAAAGAGCAAACAAACAAAATAGGAAGAACAAATAAAAAAGAAACAAAGAACAAAAGAAAAACAAGAAAAGAACAAACAAAGAACAAACCAAAAGCAGACTGAACGAAAAACAAACAAAAAAGATACAAAGATCGAATGAAAAACAAACTAAAGCAAACAAAAAAGATACAATGAACTAAAGAAAAACAAATAAAAACAAACAAAGAATAAAAAAGATACAAAGAAAAAACAAAAAAGATACAAAGAAAAAACAAAAACAAGAAAAGAACAAACAAATCAAACAACAATTAGTGAACAAACAAAGAAGATGCAAAGAACTAAAGAAAATTAAATAAAGCAAGCAAAGAACAAACAAAGAACAGAAAAAGATACAAAAACAAACGAAAACAAGAAAAGAACAAACAAATCAAACAACAATCAGTAAACAAACAAAGGATAATTAAGAAACAAATAACGAACAAAAAACAAAGACTGAACAAAAAACAAACAAAACCAAACAAAAAATACAATGCACTAAAGAAAACCAAACAAAAACAAGCAATGAGCAAACAAAAAGAAGAAAAAAACAAACAAATCAAACAACAATCAGTGAACAAACAAAGATACAAAGAACTAAAGAAAATTAAATAAAGCAAGAAATGATCAAACAAAGGACAGAAAAAGATACAAAAAACGAACGAAAACAAGAAAAGAAGAAACAAATCAAACAACAATCAGTAAACAAATGAAGGATAAATAAGAAACAAATAACGAACAAAAAACAAAGACCGAACAAAAAACAAACAAAACCAAACAAAAAATAAAATGCACTGAAGAAAACCAAACAAGAACAAGCAATGAGCAAACAAAAACAAGAAAAGAACAAAAAAATCAAACAATAATCAGTAAACAAACAAAGAACAAACAAAAAATAAATAACGAACAAAAAACAAGGACCGAACGAAAAACAAACAAAACAAAAAATGAAATGAACTAAAGAAAAACAAAGAAGAACAACCAAGGAGCAAACAAAGAACAAAAACAAGAAAAGAACAGAAAAATCAAACGGTAATCAGTAAACTAACAAAGAAAAGAAATATACAACTACCAAGTAAAATAAATAATGAACAAAAAACTCAAAGTTTTGTTTCAAGTTTGCTGCAATATTTGTTAGCAAAAAATGTTTAGTAAAATTGTTATACTTAAAAAATGTTTTTTAATTTAATAACTTTGAATATATTTTGTATTACACAGGTACATTGAAGATGGAAAAGAAACCGAAAATAAAAAAGGAAAAGTGTTAAGCCTAATAGTGAAAAGGGAACCGAACAATGAGGGCGCAAAATTAGACTTAATTAAAAAACAAGGATTATTTTCTACTGAAATAACTTTTCTATGGAATGTGTTGCCAAAGTTAGAAAAGCGACTGGGTTTCTCCCTTGGTCCAAAAATCTTATACAGCACTGAAAATTCGAATTTAATCGTGATGGAAGATCTCAATGCAAAGGGTTATCGACTTCAGAGCAGACAAAAAGGACTCTCGATGCAATATACTTTAATGGCCATTGATCGATTGGCAAAATTTCACGCTGCTTCTGTCTCACTTTTTGAGCATGTAAGATTTTCATGTTTTTTAACATTTTTGTATTTTAATTTTCTGTAAAATACAATACACTATTTGTTACAAAATTCATTATACTATTTTTTAAAAAATTTGTTTTATTATTGTTTAAAAAATTTGTTTTATTATTGTTTACAAAATTTGTTTTATTATTGTTTACAAAATTGGTTTTATTATTGTTTACAAAATTTGTTTTATTATTGTTTACAAAATTTGTTTTATTATTCTTTACAAAATTTGTTTTATTATTCTTTACAAAATTTGCTTTACAATTTGTTTATAATTTGTTTTATCGTCTTTTAAATTTGTTGCACAATTTTTTTAAAAAATTGTTTCTGTTCTTTACAATATTGACCACAAAGTGTTTTAAATCAATTAAATTTTGTCGTCTACTCTTGGTCTGTTTAAAACGCTTATAAATTAATGATAAATGACACAATCAGCTTTCGTAAAAAGTTATTTTAAAGCTTGAATAATTTCCCAAAAATGAGCCAAATTAGGATGTAATTAAATCAATAGGTGCAGAGATATGAAAAACAGATGAAGCTATTTTTCAAATTTCGTGTTTCGAGTTCAAATCATTCTCTAGGTTGAACATGTCTTTTGAAAAACATTAAACTTTGTGGTCACAATTGGCAGAGTTTTAGCTTTAATTTGAGCCTAGAAAACTTAAAAACTGATAATTAGTTTTGGAGATATATGCGAAAAAGTGACTTGCGTTTGTGCGCTTAGCGCTTAGATTGCCTCTCCATCAATTTCATTATTTTTTTAATAATTCAAAAACTAATTAATATTTTTCAACCATCATAGTCTCAAATTAAAAAAAAAATGATAAGAATTGTGGTCATTAAGTTTAATATTTTTTCGAAACGGTTTTAGCTTTTGGAAAATGATTTAAAGTCGATAGGGTTATGTGTCATTGATTAATCAGCTTTTAATAAAAGTCGCGTTTCATTCTTTTCTGTGAAAAAAAATAGTTGAATGGTAATTGAACTATGTAGTTTTTAAACAGTGTGTAAAATAATAATATTCCTTATAATAATTATTCACAATAATTATTTACAATAATTAATAACAATACTTATTTACAATAATTAATAACAATAATTATTTACAATAATTAATAACAATAATTATTTACAACAATTATTAACAATAATTATTCAAAAAAATAAAAATGAAGATAAAGAAGAAGACAAAAATGAATAATTAAGTTAGTTATGATACTGAAAGTAAAAATATAGACAATAAAATGAAAAAAAACAATTCTAAAAGGAAAAGTAGATAATAAAATGAAGACTAGAATAAAAAAATTTAAAAATACTAAAAGAAGTCCATATTTGGTTTTTCTTAGAAACCAGAATTAATTAAGCAATTTAAAAGTGGAATAATGAGTAGGGGAACACATGAAAATATGTACAAAATTGTAGTGTCGTCCCTTCTGATGTTGGCAAATTCAATAATTGAGAAATGGACTGACCAAGAGGCTGTTATTGCTGCTCACAAACTGAGAAATATGTCCGACAATTTTGAACAACAAATTTCCAAAGTTTATGATTTCGACGAGGATGAATTTTGCGTTTTGAATCATGGAGACTGCTGGCACTCTAATTTACTCTTTAAAAATGATGAGCAAGGAGCTCCTATAGATATGCTAATGGATAAATTACGTAAGACATTTTCCGGACATTTTGAACCCCCTCCCTCCCCCATGTAAGATTTTTTACATGGTCAAATTTGTAAATTAACACATGGCGTAAAAATTCATTAGACTCCCTCCCTCCCCCTAAAGTCTTACATAATTTATGGACGACCCCTTGACGGTAAGTTTGGAATTAACTTTGGTGGTAATTTTTCCCGCAAAAATGGATGTAAGTACATTTTTACAAAGTTGATGAGAAGTCCATTTTTAAACTTGATGGTAAGTTCATTGTACAAACTTGACGGTAAGTTCATCTTAAAAAGCTTGAAAAAAATTTGACGGTAAGTTTATTGTATACACTTGACGGTAAATTCATTATACAACCTTAACTTTGAATTCATTACATAAAGTTGACTTTAAATTTATTGTACAAATTTGACGGTAAATTCATTTTATAACATTGACGGTAAGTTCATTTCTATCACTTGACAGTAAATGCATTGTACAAACTTGACAGTAAGTTCATTGTATAAAATTTACGGTAAGATCCTTACACAAACTTGAAGGTAAATTAATTTCACAAACTCGAAGGTAAGTTCATTGTATACGCTTGACGGTAAGTTCATTGTATACGCTTGACGGTAAGTTCGCTACACAAACTTGAAGGTAAATTTACTGTTTACTAACTTGACAAGAAATTCATTACGCAAACCTGACAGTAAGTTCATAACGCAAATTTGATAGTAAGTTCGATGCAAGAAAATAGCGATAAGTCATTCGTTGAGTTCAATTTCAAACTTGACGGTGAACTCATGATGTAAAATTTTCGATATAAGTTCATTATATTCACTTGACGGTAAGTCCATTGTACAATCTTCGCGGTAAATGCATTACACAAACTTGACGGTAAATTCAGTACAAAAGCTTGACGATAAGTTCGATACAGAAATTTGACGGTAACTTCATTGTACGTCTTTGATTGTAAATATACGGTATACAAACTTGACGTTAAACACAAACAGGGTGTCTAACGCGGTTTGAAAAAACAAATTCCCTGACTTTTCCCTGACTTTTCCCCAACTCTTTTTTAATCCTCAAACTTAAAAATTCATAAAAATTCTAAAAATTTTCTTCAATAAATTAATAATATTTGCAATTAATCATACTTTAAAAATTTTCCCTGACTTCAAACAAAATTCCCTGACCAAGTAAATTCCATGACTTTTCCATGAAATCACTGCCCGTTAGACAACCTGTTTTTGCATTCGATTCCACAGAAAAAAGCACTCCACTTTGAGTTTTATAACACTTTTGACACTTGTCAGAATCAATTATAATTTTAAAAGGGTATGCATCATTCTTTTTTATTTTTTATTTTCAAAAATCAAGGTACACATTTTTTCAAATTTCAATGCGTTCCGGATATTTTTTTTAAAATATTCTTTTTGCATTGGATTCCCCAGAAAAAAGCACCTTAATTTAAGTATTATAACGTGTTTGACACTTGTCAGGATCAATTAGATATTTAAGAAAGTATGCATCATTATTTTTGACTTTTCATTTTCAAAAATCAAGGTACACATTTTTCCAAATTTGAATGGGTTCCGGAAATTTTTTAAAAATATTATTTTTGCATTCGATTCCCCAGAAAAAAGCACCCCTATTTGAGTATTATAACGTTTTTGACAATTGCCTATGGATCAATTAGTAATTTAATAAAGTATGCATCCCTTTTTCATTATTTTTCTATCAAAAAATCATAATTCACGTTTTTGCAAATTTGACAGTGTTCCGGAAATTTTTATTAAATTATTCCTTTTGCATTCGATTCCCCAGAAAAAAGCACCCCAATTTGAGTATTATAACGTTTTCGACACTAGTCTCGATCAATTAGAATTTTAAAAAATTGTGTAGCTGTGATTATGAAATTTTTATTACAAAAATCAAGTTTCACGTTTTTGCAAATTTGACTGTGTTCCTGAAATTTTTATGGAATTTTTCTTTTTGCATTCGATTCGGGATAAGAAAATACAAACTCTAAGGTATTTTACAAACACTACACTTCCCTGGATCAATTAGCACTTTAACAAAATATGGTTTCAAAAATGTACGTTTTTTAAATTTTACGTTTTTGCAAATTTGAAGGTGTTCTTGAAATATTTTTTGCATTCTGCTTTTTGTATTCGATTAGGAATAAGAAAACACGATTTTTAACATATATGCCAAACTTTACTTTCCAATTTTTATTTTAGACTGTAAATAAATTTTGTATGCCTTCGTGATTACTAAACTATTTGTAAATTACACAATTCATAAATATCATTATAAAGTATTTTTTGTTGTAAGAATTTTTTTTTTCTAGAGAGCGTAATTTGAAAATTAATTGCTTAAATGTTTAGTGATAAATATGAAAATTGCGGTGAATATCAGAAATTGCGCAAATTACAAATGGAAATGTAAAAAGGAATAACGGGGGTTCTTGTGTATAAAGAATAAAAGAAATACCAATATTGACACCATGTTGAACTCTGTTAGGCTTAAAATTGTGAATAACAGGGAATCTAAAAGTCAATTTGATCTGAAAGTAAGAATCCTTAGGTGAATGATGGGAAGGAGAGGGATAAGGGAGAAACAATGGTCCCACGTTTTGAAAACGGGAGAAAAAAGATTGTACATAAAGGGAGCAGCAGCCAGGAGAAAAATGTTGGATATTGGCACCAGGGTAGTTTCTTTGTTGAGAAACTTGAAGAGTGACCACAAACAACAGGGTCGACGATTACGCACGACCGGGTGTACCCTCTCATGGGTGCAGTTCAAATATACGAATTCGATTGAGAGGCATTTTGCGATCCGTAGGCGTTTTGTTTTTGACACTGAGGCGGGGAGAAGGTTGGCCGTTTTACTAATGGCTCGTTGATTCGAAAAAAATTTCTAATGAAACGCAAATCCACGGGATACGAATGCGACCTATATGAGAACTCAAACTGATAATGTAACCATCAATTTTTCACTTCAGTTCGACTAATTCTCAATTGACATATGTCGTTCCTTATCACTATAAGGCAAATGCTTCAGTTCCAGTAAAAAGCGAGGAATTAAAAAAAATTTAAATTAATAATTTTTATGAATTTCATTATTGTCCAATTCTTTTGTATAATCGTATAATCGCCTATTAAAACCAATTCAAATTTTGTTGTGCTAATCTCGTAGCTAATAGAAAATAATTACTTTTTCAGATATTGAATTGTTTTTAAGAGGTCTTCTAAATTTGGAAAAGTCACTCATTCATAAAAATTAAATATGTCTGTATTTCTTAAAAAATATACTGTATTTCAATTGTTCTCTATTTCCCAGTAAAAAAAGATTTATTGGAACTCTGCGTTTAGTGATTGGAACTTAGCAACTTCCAATTATGGAAGTGCTATTTCTGTAATTGGAGCTTGAAGTTCCAATAAACGTTATGCATTTTGTCTTCAAAATGACAGAAATAACAATTTTAACAGCAAATAAATGTAATATGCAAGTAATTTTTTTTATAACAATAATACCTAAAGAAAGATTAGAAGTGAATTTATTATTGAGAAACGAAATGCAAATAGTAAAATTGAGTTCACAATTTTAGGTTAGAAAACCTTCGATATATTGGATGCGTGATTGGATGCCACTAAATTTGTATAGATACAGTTTCTTTGAATCACGTGGTTGTTTGGTAAGGCGCGCTATTTAAAAATTGTTCAATATCAGCAGTAATTATCTCCTTAGTTTTTAAATAATTTTTTATTAAACAGGAAGAAAAGAACGCTTTAGTATTCAAAGTAACTTATATGATGATTTTTAATTAAGAAGTATTTAAAAACTAAGAAGATAATTACTGCTGATATTGGAAAATATTTTAAATAGCGCGCCTTACCAGACAACCACATGATTCAAAGAAACTGTGTCTGTAAATATTTAGTGGCATCAATGGCGTAGGTCTTCTAACCTAAAATTGTGAACTCAATTTTATTATTTGCATTTCGTTTCACAATAATAAATTCATTTCTAATCTTTCTTTAGGTATTGTTATAAAAAAAATTACTTGCATACTACATTTTTATGCTGTTAAAATTGTTATTTGTCATTTTGAAGACAAAATGCATTACGTTTATTGGGTATAATATTTCTAAAAAAATTATCATTCATATTCTGCCTCTAATAGAGGTTAGTTCCTGGGTACGCCCTTGAAAGTCGAGTTGTAAAACCTGTTGTTTTTGAGGTAATTGAGTAAACTCGAGCGTGTAGGTATTTAGTGAAAAAATTAAAATAACTAAAGGGGAAGGTGACATATGTTTTCCGAGTATGTTACTAATAAGTCGGTGTCGCGTGTCAAAGGCTCGTCACATGCGACTGTCACCCTCATTTCTCGGGACCATATATGCAATTAGTCCGACTAAACGCCGGCACACTTTACGTAATCGCTCTCCACCTCTGTCTATGTATTCACATTTCCTAGCAAAAAAAAGTCGTGTCGTTAATGACACCCACATATGGCACTTCTTCCAATGTGCTTGTTGTAAAATCAAACGCAAAAGACACGCGTCATTTGAATTCTTGTGCTTCGAATATATTTGTTTTTTTTACTTCGCGTCATTAGGTATTATTACGTCAATAGAATACGTTATTTTAAGTTTTCCACCAATAAAGGTTTGTTTTTACATTACGATTTGTCTTCAAAAAATACCCCTTGGCATTCACACGAAAAAGAAAATTCTTTGCAAAACCGTACATGATTCTTTTTTCGCTTGCGTCTTATTTTTTGAGGTTATAACTGCTAATTGTAATTTCAGTTTCATCAGCCTTGGCACATTTACAATTGTTTGACACGAATCTTGAAAAACCTTGCGCCTCGTTTCTCTGCATTTAAAAATTGCATTTATCGTTTCTGTTGATAAATATTTAAGCCTCTGCATTCGACGACACTTTAGAAACAAGGCCACACGACTTCTTGACTCTAGTGAAATGTCCGGGTTTTGACACATTTGCAGAAAAAGCTTGCGATTCTCAAAGATGAAAGTTGTTCCACTTTTGCCTTTCTTTTGCTTTTGAAGCGAGGCACTTTTAGGAAAATAGGGACGAACTGTGTGAAATCATACTTTGTTTCAAGCTCTTTTGCTAAAAAGCTCGACCAGATGACGGGAGTGAAACCGCGAAGGGAGTGTCCTCGAGGAGTGCGCTTTTGTAAGTGCCGCCACGACAGCGAAGTCGACGACGACGACTCCATTGTCTCCATTGTTGGCGAATTGTAATCAATATTTTCACAATATGCTACCATTGTCCGTGGCACGAGCGAAACGCGAGGGCTCTTCACTTGCACCGGGACTCCCTTCCACCTCCACTCAAAATCGTGCTTCTTGAAAATTTTATAAAGTGAAATCAAAGCCCCTCCGTGTCGAGGTCAGATGGCTCAGGGAAAAGTTATTTAAAAGTTGTTGTTTCAGTAAAATTTCCTTTCTTAAGCTTGAATAAGATAATAATAAACAGCGCGCTTCCGAAGGTGCTTTTTTTTGAAGATGAATCGTAATTCAAGTTTTGAGGTTAATCACACTGCATGCATGCAACCTGAATAATTGAATTAATTTTATATCCAAGTTTACTAGAATGTTTACTAGAGGCGTATGTCCAATTGTTTAAGTCTCAATTTTAATAATAATTTCCATTTAGATTTTTGTCTTTTAAAATAATAAAAATTGTATTTCAATTTTTCAAAAAAATAAAATTTTCTTTTCAAATGCCAACTTTCGAAATTCAAGACTCCTTATGAAATGCTTGCACGCTTAATTACCAGCTTCCAAATATTTAAACCCTCGTAACATTTGGTTTTCTAAATATTTGAAAGCATAGGGTTGTAAAAAATTATAGAATCGTAAAATGTGCTTATAATATACGATCCTCGTTTTCTAAGGGCGTGCCATAAAATTTAACACATAAAATGATATAAGTTCTAGTGACCTACTGACAGGCTTCTTCTTAAACACTGGCCAAGGCTACTTTTGTGAAAAGAATTTAAGCTACTTCCCCTGGAATTTGAGGTGTCTGAAATCACCCTCGATGCATTTTGTGAGTGGAGAAAAAACCCGTTAAAAAATTCCACGAAACTCGTAACTCAACACATTTATGGCAAGAGAAAAATCCATGTATCTATTAGAGAATTAGAGGCAAAAATGCAATGGAGCTTTTTGGTTCAATCCTCGAGAGCTACCTGCTCTTTATAGCACGTGCTCCTTTCAAGGTGTATAATAAAAAAAGACGCGCGGTTAGCTCCTTTTCCTCGAGGAATTCTTTTTCTTCTGATTCGCCATATAAGTAAATTTGTAAATATAAAAACTGATCAATACGGTAGTTTTTCTTTTTTAAATAGTCGTAAAAACAGTGGAATGTGAAAACGATATTTTTGTTTAAATGCACTTTATATACAAACACGTTTTATGTGGATCCTTCAAATTGTTTCTATTCTTCGTTATTTCTCTCTTTTAAACTCGATGCTTTTCAAATTCCATTTACGAGGGCTTTCGAAATTCGTGGTTATAAACTTTTATGAACTTTGAACTTTTATGTTGTCAGATTTTCGAGAGACGCACAAAAAGCGGAAAATTTCTGTGTACAAATATAAACAATTTGACAATGACGTATTTTTGTTTTTATGTTTGATTTTGATTTAAAAAATGTATTTTTTAATTTCTGATTTTTAATTTTGATTTTTAATTTTGATTTTTAATTTTGATTTTTAATTTCTGAAAATGTTTAATTAAATTTAATCAGTTTTAGTTAAAAATTTAAGTAAAATTGCGTTTTACGTTTTCAAAAGAATTTTAATCTCGGATTTTGAGTATAAATGGAAAATCGTTTAGAGACGCACTTGGGTCGTAATCATTTTGACCGTGGATCAAATTGATCTTTTTGTTGCGAATGCACGCATTTACATTTTTTCTACATTAGAAAAACTGACCTTACATTATAAATATTTGACGAAAGAATGACGTGTCAGATTTTCCCCTCTATTTGACAACCAATCGAAATTTGAAAAATGGACAAAAGCAAGGGCAGAGATGATATTGAGTATACAATTAATGTTTGCAATTTTTGTTTATCTTCATTTTGTGCTTTTTGTCATTGATGCATTGTCATTTTATTATTTGTAAACAAAAACAGTTTTAAAGAAATAATTTTGAGAAAAAAATTATTTTATTTTTAGTTTATGTCGGATGCCGCGTTTACCCCCACTCCTGCAGTGTTTGCATGGAAACTAAGTTAAATATTAACCTTTCAAAAAGTGTTGTTTCAACAAGAGGTCGCTAATCATTAACATTAACACCAATATTTAATGGTTGATAAACAAGAAAGAAAAAAACATAACCGTAAACTCGTGAACATAATACATATATCGTATATACACTTCTAAATGTAAAGGACCACAATTTCGAAAAGAATAATTACAATTTTAAATATTTACTTTTTTCTAAATACTAGCATCATGGTGATGATTTTTAAATTTGACGTTTAAAACTAAAAGGAACAAAGGAATTTTAAACAAGAATTGTAGGAAAACTGAAAACGAAAATAAAAAAAAATGGAAACAAATGGAATATAAGCATTGAATGAGAATTGTACAAGAATTGAACAAGAAATGAAAATTACTGAAAACTATCAAAAAGTGCTGCTATGCTCTGTATGTAAGGATTTGTCCGGACAGTGCTGCCACTCTTGGAAAAACTGTGAACCATAATCATATACTTTTAATACGACAATAGTATTTCTATCTCTTATAATGAAAGTTGACCAGAAGAAAAAAAATGCTTAAACAAATTTATTCATTTATTGTTAATTGAACTTTTAAGCTCTTTCTGTTCTATTAAAAGTAGATATTCACAATTTAAAATTTGAAAAATTTTGAAAGACAAGTTCATAAGAACAGTATTTTAAAATTTAATATCAACTTTGTGCTCAAACTGTTTTTTATATTTTTCATTTGTTTCAACAGTCTATAATTATTTTTTTATTCATTTTCATTCTTTAAGTGTAGTTCTTATTTCACTGAGAGAAAAATATCTTGATTTAAAGAAACAACTTTCTTTGACTTGTATCTTTGATTCAAATTTCATTTTTCTTTCATTTAAAGAAATTTTCTTTGATTCAAAGAAATTTTATTTGTTTCAAACAAATTCATGCCTTTAATTCAAAAAATTATTTCTTTGACTGTATATCAATACTAGAATTTCTTTGTTTTAATGCAGAAATTTCTTTCAATGAAAGAAAATTTCTTTGAATCTAAGAAATTTTGTTTGAATCAAAGAAACCTTCTTTGATTTAAAAAGAAACTTTGATTCAAATCAGAAAAGTCCAAGAAAGTAATTTCTTTAAATCAAAAGAAATTTTTTTCTGAGTGTTGTTTCAACAATTTATTATTTATCTACTATATCTCTAAAAGCAAAATAAGCGCGCGAATAAACACGCGTCAAACATATTTTTTACCAATTTTCTGTATTTATCAATAAAACTCATATTTTATATTTATACAGAACATATAATAATGGACAGCTTTCATTTTTAAAATATATCAAACTATGTAGAGCACAAACTCTCGAAGATGGTTAGCTTTTTTGATCATTTCATACCAAGATGCTCTCTAGCGGTACAAATATCCTACGAAATTACAACAATTATTGTCGAGAAAATAAGAAATGATCACTTTTTACTCATTTAAATTAAAATTATTGATGAAGTGCTTAATTTATCTTTAAGCTTTTTAAAGCTTTTGATTATTTCTTTCCGTGGTGCTTTTTAGAATCTAAAAAGCTTGATGTAATTTCACCGAAAGCTTGAAAATATTAATTTCTTACTATCTTACATTAATTCTTGTCCAGGATACGAGAAAGTTTGACTTTTTACTATTTAAAGTTAAATTATTGATGAAGTGCTTAATTTATCTTTAAGAATTTCAGAGCTTTTGATGATTTCTCTTCGTGATGCTTTTTGTCAACTAAGAAGCTTGATGGAATCTTACTGACATCTGGAAAATATTATTTTCTGACGTTATTACAACAATATTTCTATAGAATACTAGAAATGATAATTTTTTACACATTTAAAATTAATCTTTTGATGAAGTACTTAAAATAACATCCAGATGGATAAATCTTTTGATGATTTTACTACGGAGAGCTTTTTGGCACCTAAAAAGCTTGGAGGAATTTTACTGACATCTTCAAGATATTATTTTCTGACGATATTATAACAATTCTTGTATAGAACACTAGAAAGGTTAATTTTTTACACATTTAAAATTAATCTTTTGATAAAGTGCTTAAAATAACTTCCACATAGATGGAGCTATTGATGATTTCTTTACGGAGAGCTTTTTGGCATCTAAAACGCTTGGCGGAATAATACTGATATCTTGAAAATATTAATTTCTTACGATTTACAACAATTTTTGTATAGAACACTAGAAAAGATAATGTTTACACATTTAAAATAAATCTTATGATAAAGTGCTTAAAATAACTTCCAGATGGATTGAGTTTTTGATGATTTCTCTACAAAGAGCTTTTTGGCACCTAAGAAGCTTGATGGAATTTTATAGACCGCTTGAAATTATTTATTTCCTACGATTTTACAACAAATCTTATCGACAATTCAAGAAATGATAATTTTTTGCATATTTAAATTAGATCTTTTGATGAAGTGCTTAAAAGATCTTCGAGATGGATGGAACTATTGATAATTTCTCTTTGAAGAGCTTTTTGGCATCTAAAATGCTTGTCGGAATTTTACTGATATCCTGAAAATATTAATTTCTTACGATATTACAACAATTTTTGTATAAAACGCTAGAAAAGATAATTTTTTACACATTTAAAATTAATCTTTTTATGAAATATACTTAAAATAACTTGCAGATGGATTGAGCTTTTGATGATTTCTCTACGGAGTGCTTTTTGGCACATAAAAAGCTTGGTGGAATTTTACTGACATCTTAAAAATATTATTTTCTATCGATATTACAACAATATTTGTATAAGATACTAGAAAAAAATAATTTTTTGCATACACTACAAAAACATGGTGTCTTATTTTGAGCAAAAACGTCTTTGGTGACTAAGACACAAAAAATGTCTTAATTTAAGACACTTTTTACCAAATAAGACACTTCTGTCCCACTTTTAAGACACCATTTTTTGCAGTGTATTTAAATTAGATCTTTTGATGAAGTGCTTAAAAGATCTTTGAGGTGGATGGAGCTATTGATGATTTTTCTACGGAGAGCTGTTTGGTATCTAAAATGCTCGGTGGTATTTTACTGACATCTTGAACATATTAATTTCTTAAGATATTACAACAGTTTCTGCATAGAATATTAGGAAATATAATTTTTTACACATTTATAATCAATCTTTTGATGAAGTGCTTAGAATAACTTCCAGATGGATTGAGCTTTTGATGATTTCTCTTCGTGGTACTTCTTGGCATTTAGAAAGCTTGATGGAATTTCATAGAGAGCTGGAAAATATTTCTTTCTTTCGATCTTACATCAATTCTTGTCCAGGATACGAGAATGTTTCACTTTTTACTCATTTAAAGTGAAATTATTGATGAAGTGCTTAATTTATCTTTGTCCTTTTCAGAGCTTCTGATGATTTCTCTGCGTGGAGCTTTTTGGCAACTAGAAAGCTTGGTGTAATTTAACCGAAAGCTTGAAAATATTAATTTTCTGAGATCTTACATCAATTCTTGTTCAGAATACAAGAAAGTTTAACTTTTTCTCATTTAAAGTTAAATTCCCAGTGGGCAATCGAATGTTATAAACACGTTCTTAAAACGTCCCTTTATGTTCCAAAACATTCTGGAACATTGCACTTTGTTTCTGTAACGTAAAAAAACATTTTTAAAACGTTCGAGGAACGTCTTATGTCTGGTCTTAGGACGTTTTTTAGAACGTTTTTAGAACATTTTTAGAACGTTTTAAAAACGTTTTACGGACGTTCTAAAAACGTTCTAAGAACGTTCTAAAAACGTTCCAAAAAAACGTTCTAGAAACGTTCCGAAACTTCCTTTGAAGTTTCCCATTTATGATATGATATACTTATTTTATTTGAAAATCTTTAATTTTATTCACATTCTATTTAAATTTAC
>WNHD01005466.1:0-13136 GCA_011057455.1 Ganaspis sp. Gsp50 | reverse complement strand
TTTAAAATTAAATAAAGTCGATAAATAAGAAACCGAAAATAATTTGAAATTTAAACAATTTGGGGAAATTGTGAGAAGTAAAATTTGATAAAAACTTTTACAGCGTCACAATATTTAATGAAGAATTGATAGAGTAAATGACAATATTTGATTATTTTTGTAATTTAAAATCGAATTTCTTATCATAACTTTTAAAATTATCATTTTGCAAATAAAAAAGTTCTGTGAGGAAGCAAAATGTTCATGAAATGATCATAATTTTCTACTTGTTTGTTAAAAATGTTCGTGGGAGAAACTCATTTCAAAAAGAAAAATGGTCATTTTTTCACTCCACTACAACTTAAAATTAAAAAATAATAATTTTTCGACTTTGGAAATTATAATTATTTTTGTTTTGTTTTAATAGAATAATAGTAATTTTTGTTTATTATATTGTCTTCTTTTTTAAAAGGTTTCAAAGAACAAATCAACGCGATAATTTTTTGTTAATTCTAAAAATTATTTTTTGTCATTTAATAAAGAAGTAATTTTAAGTTAATGTTATTTAAAAAAGAAGTAAACATTTTGTTGTTAATCAGCATTGCAGCGACATCTACGAAGTCTGCACAGAAGCTTCTTGTCTGCTTTATTCCCTTTTTTCTCAATCTTTGAATTTTACTGAAATTTGCAGAAAATGGAAAAGGAAAAAAGTAATGTTTTTTTAACTAGAAGTTATTTTTGCGTATTTTTAAAAATTAAAAATAATTATTAAATAAGTTTTGATTGCAAAAAAATTACCGATCGGTCTGTTGTGTCGGTCTAGAAGAAATCGATATAAAAATTAGTGTAAATATTAAATAAAATAATAAATGTTAAATAATATAATAAATAATAAATAATAAATAACAAATAATAAATAATAAATAATAAATAAATAATAAATAATAAATAATTTTTATTGGTATTTTAAAATTATTTTATATTTGCAATTCTTAACATTTTTTGTTTTTCAATAATCGAAAATATGGATTAAAAAACGAAAAGTTTTTTATTTTACATACTTAAATATTGAATTACATAATTTAAATTTTAAACAATGTATTGATATTATATTTGGATTAATTTTTTTCCACTATGTAAATTATTTTAAATTATTGTTTAATAAATTATGTACAATTATTCTGGGATGAATAATTTAATATTATTGTTATATTATTTTCAATTATTATTTAATAAATTATTCTCAATTATTAAGTAATAACTTATTTAAAATTATTGTTTAATAAAATATATTTTAAATTATTGTTCAATAAAATATGTTTTAAATTATTGTTTAATAAAATATATTTTAAATTATTGTTTAATAAATTATTTTAAATTATCGTTTAATAGATTATTTCAAATTATCATTTAATGAATTATTTTAAAGTAGTGTTCAATAAATTATTTTAAATTATCGTTTAATAAATTATTTTAAGTTATTTTTTAATAAATTATTTGAAGTATTTTTTAATAAATTATTTAAAATCTATTATTTAAAATCAATTATTTAAAATCAATTATTTAAAATCAATTATTTAAAATCAATTATTTAAAATGAATTTTTTATTAAATAATCTATTTAAAGTATCATAATGAATAAGTTTTGATACAATATAAATATTACTTTTTATGTGTTTCTAAAAAAAATTAAGTATTGAAGAATAGATGACTAGAAAAAAAGTTAAAATATGTTGAAAAATTACAAAAAAATTATCATACTGTACCTACATTAGCATATGGTAATCGATTTTTTTTAATTGATGAATATGAAATAATTTTACCATAATAATATAAATTTTTGTTCGAATCCATGTTTCTAAGCGTTAATAGAATTTTATATTAGTTTCATTATAGTATCGGCAATAAATCTTGTATTCAATTAACATCAACGCTCTTGTAAAATAAATACTCTTGTTTTGAACAAACTTCGCACTGAATTTAAACAAAAGCTTAATAAAAAGGCTATTTAATAATTGATAATTCAATTTCAAAAGTTGTCACTGCATCTATACAACAGTAAAATAAAATTCATAAAATTAATTCATAAATCCATAATTAAGATAATGAGAATAGAATAGTTCAAATTCATACAATTGAGTTCAAAGAAGCATCAATGAATAAATAATTGATTTAATTAAAATATTTATGCAATATGCATTCATATATAAATGAGCTACATAAAAAGATAAAATCATATTGAAACATATAATTCATCATTTTTTCTCTCGTACAATATTTCAATTTTTTAAAATGCTATCAAAACTTTTGCTTTTGTGTTTCCTCATATACACTTTCACACAAGTTGATTCTCAATTTCGCAGTCTAATTCAAGCCAGAGGTAAGTCAAATATATTTTAGTAAATATAATTTTATTTTTAAATATATTTTAGTCAACTCTATGAATAGTGCCACCATGAATGGTGCCACTTATCCCCTCTCCGTCGGCCCTTCTATATAAGAGTGTGATCATAAAATTCATAAGAATATGATATAATAATTGAATATGTTTAGTATACGTGTATGTGCATGTATGTGTATTGTAAACAAGAAATTTTTTTTAAATTCTGATTACTATACTGCCGTACATTTTTAAAATGAAATAAATATACAAAAATCTGCTTAATTTACAGCCAACTGCGGAAGATTGTCAATAAACAAAATCTACCAAGAAACAAAAGTAGAAGATTGCCAAGTACGAATAAGAAATGGACCAAATGAAATAGAAACTGTTACTCAAACGGCAACATGTTTAGTACGACTGTGGTATTGTGGAGATAAAAATTAATAACAAAAATTACAAAAAAAAATAATTAATTTAAAATTTTTAAAAAAATGATTTACCTACCTTTCGAAAATTTATTTTTTTTACCAATTAATTTAAATTTTTTACCATTAATTTTAATTGCAAATTAAATTTAACTTCATTTAAATTTAATTACCGCATAAATTTTAGATATTTAAAGAAATTTCAGAAATCATTGTCGTCAAGTGACATTTACGTTTTTGTCATAAAATAAAAAAAAATATACTTCTCATGATGATTTTATTTTCCACTTTTAATGAATCTTTATTTTTATTTGTGTGTAAGCATCGAAATGGTAGGTATCTGTAAAACCATTATCGACTGTGAGTATCAGGATTGAACTTTCCTACTTACCAGACCACTGAGACTTTCAAATCTTATTCCAGAACTTTAGTGAGACTTTTATCTACAAGATGGCGCTCATTAATCTCTTCACCTTCTGATGGTTAAAGTTCTAAAGGCGACAATTCATTAATATTAATATTTTTTAAAAATTGATAAACAAAATACTCTCTACAAAATAAATATAAAATACAAAATAAAAATACTTTATAAAACAAAATATGGGTAAATAAAACTATAAATTGTAAAAAAAATACCTAAGACAATAAAATTTTAAAAAAATACCTAAGAAAATAAAATTGTAAAAAATGAAATAATAAATAATAAAAATAATAAAATAACGAAAAATTATAAAAACGATGATTATTCAAATTCATTGTTTAAATTCTTTTACCAGAAAATACAATTAATTAGTTCTTAAAAATTCTTTTTTATAAAATAACAACGATAATTATTCATTCACAAACGAAAATTATATAAATTTTTAATGACCGTACACAAATTACGTGAGGCTTTAAGGTGGGAAGGGAGTTCTCATGAAAGCTTAAACCCTGTATTAATTTTCATTTTTTATTACATCAAAAATCTTAAGTGTTAATTTTACAATAATTTTGAACTACTCCTGGCTCTTTTCACCTATTTTAGTAAATTCTTTTTAGCTGTATATTCTAAAAAAATATTTTAAATAAAGATCGGTCGGTAATGCAAGAGAAGAGCACATGCATAGTTTATCATAAGTCTGCAAAGGTAGAATTCTAAAGAGCTGAGTTAAAATCCAAGTAGAAGTCCGATTTACCGACTGATGATAATGTAGGAGCCTGTCTTATCAGCTGCCGATAAGGTAGGAAGCTACAATATCTATTGCTGGTAAAGTAGACATTTTGCAGTACTAATAAAAATCTAATTTTTTGGCTAATTAAAATATTTCTTTAGTCATCAATGTTTTTAATTTTGCTTTTTTATTTACTATTTCAATTGACAATAACTAAGCATTTTATACAAAATTGAAATTATTAAAATTTGTAACTTTGTTTAATTTACTTTTAACTCGAAAAAATGATTGAATAATAATAAATACATAATTTACTAAAAAAGAAACATGACACAAAAAGAGACACGAAAAATTTTTTTTTCAAAAAATTGAAAAAATTCGAAACTGGAAATATATCATGGTGATTCTCCGCGTAGCGCAGAATTTGATTACTGAAATTGTCAATAATTTTTTTTATTAATATTATACACGTAGGGTGGTAAAAAAAATAGTTTTGGATTTTGGATGCAAACGCGCCGTAGAATTATTCTTTATAGAGAAAAAATACTCCTATTTTTTTAAAATGATTTTTAGATGATGCACAATGACCCTAAAGTTTACCATGTATTTTGTATAGGAAATTTTTTTTGCAGAATTGATACAGTATCTACAAAAATGAATATTCTTTAATCGGATAACTCTGTTTCTCTTCAGAAATGCTCAAAGAAAAAGATCCAAGAATTTGTTTATAAATTTCTTCTTGATAACTATTTTGTATAGGATCCCGAAGAAACCCCATAAATTGGGAAATTCGGAAAAGAACGACGAAGAATATTTATTGCCATTTCTGTCCAAGTTTTTTGCAATATTTTCATTTGATAAACCTAACGTAGATCTTTAATTACTATTTCAGGTAATAATCAATTTGTTTAAATAAATTATTGTTGTTAATTATTGACTTTCGACAAAATCGTCTTAGAGGTTTCTAGTTATCTTTACTTTTTGCAACTTTTTGAGTTTCTAATGACCAATGTTAAACATTAAAAGTAAAATTAATTTTTGACAATTGCTTACACAAATTATTGTTGTTCATTATCAAAATAAATCATATGTAGGGCAGCCTGGGCTGCGTTCCATATGAATTGTTTTGCTCGATTTGAAGTTTGAAATGAGTGCTCTCAAGTGCAATTCTCACTAGTATAATGTAAATAATTTATAGAAGATTCAGTAATAAAATCCGAATTCAAATTTCTAAAGAAATAATTAAAATCAAACAAAAAAAATTATTACATTAATATTTTCCCCAGCCACTTGAGGATTTTTCCCATACTGAAATCAGTTATATCAGAGGAAATTTAAATTAATTCACTGAATCGATAAAACTCGATAAATTAATTTTTGTTGGGCGCCAGACTTCCTGCGAAGTCACTTACTGACTTAACTCACGAAAGACTGACTTCACAATTCTCAACTTAAAACTTCACGAAAACCATAAAACTAATGAAATTCCTAATAATCATGACCAAAAGGTTAGATTCAATTCAAATTTCTCTGACCACCAATTATCAAACAAAAAGAAAGGAATAGTTTTATCTCAGGGAGTAGGCATTATGAAAAGAATAAAGCATGAATAAAGTAAATAAAATAACATTTATTCTGGTAGCAACAACAACTTTGTATTCAAGTTTTTTACGACATAACCTAAAATTCGTTTATTCCTTGTCAAGTATGAAATTTTTAACTAACAAAAATAAATCTTTTGATTGTCACGGAGTGACTGGATTCAGCGAATATTATCATCTCTTTTTAGTTAAAACAAAAGATTGAATTTTGGATAAAATTAATAAAATAATTACAAAAGAAACGATTCTACTGAAACACGAGGTCTGGATAACCTTAAAAAGTTCGGATCATGCCAATATTCGCCGATTAGAGACATAGTCAATTAAAGAAATTAACTCACCAAATCTATCAATAATCGTTTGAACTACTCGTAATAATAATAGCTTTCGATACGTTTTTATAAATTTTTCAATTTTTTAATTAACATACGATTCAGAGGTATATACAGATTCTCTGCTTTTTTTGACTCAATCGTCGTATTTCGTGACCAAAACGTAAGTGTCGAATCTTATCCTTTCCGCTGAAGTTCCCCTCTTGCGTCAATCCTCCCATAGTTTCACCAAATCCCATTGGTTCTCCTGGAACTCGTGGAATCCTCTGATTAGCTAAGATTGAGTTGGCAGACATGACAATCTGGCTGGCGGGAACCTTTGAATAGACTTCAACACTTTTTTCTCCTAATCAAAATTAATCAACTCCAACAAAGGCTTAAAATCAATTAAACATTAACATTTTTCTGTCGAATCGTGGAGTGGTTTATTTCAATTTTAAATTTTATCTAGTAAGGTTGAGTGAACTAAGTCTCTGGAATTATCAGAATCCAGTCAGATAGAAACCTTGTGAGTTACCGAATTTATTGGAGTAAAGGAAAATGTGTACAAACATGCGGCTGTAATTTAGCATCTTTTATTATCGTTTATTGAGTTACACAAATTATATTTCAATTGTTAGAAGAAAAATTACACTTTAAATCATTTTATCAATAGAAAAATGTACAATATTGGTTTTACAATCAAATAAGACATTCTTTGTGAAAGCAACACAATAGCAAACAATTTGATGTTCATTTTCATTTAATCGGTTGTTGATTTGGTGTAATTAAAAAATTTGTCTATTTAAATTGAAAATTGACGTTAAAAATATTAACATTTTGATTTATACACTTTTTCGAGGTTGTCAATTTGTCGATTTTTTTGTTCTACATTGTAGATAGCTGGTGTTTTGGATCTTGAGAATGGTGTCAAGAGTATCGACAGAGTTGGAAATTTTGTGTACAGCTGACTATCCTTAGAGGACGTTAGTTGCGGTAAAGTTGATGAAAATCTTGTGAGTAAGATTAGCCGCAATATGAATATGGGTATTGTGAGCCACATGATGAACCATATTTGTTATATGAGGAATATGGGTTCATTGAGGAATATTGATTATAAGTGGAATATAAGTTGGGTGGGTAATAGTTGAGTGGGTAATAGGACTTGGATGAGTAATAGGAGTTGGGTGGGTAATAGGAGTTGTATGGGGAACCTGTGTAGAATTGGGAATAGTAGTCGTAGAAGGAATATGGGTCGAGCGAATCATACGAATAACGATCATGATACCTGGAATAATAATCATCATCATCATCATAATAATAGTATTTGTCAGTCTTCTTATGTTTTGATTTTGAACTCGTTTCTCCAATTGCAATAATCGTGGCGCACAGAAGCAACCCAAAAGCAATAGCTGAAAAGCACAAATAATAATTCGTTAATTTCATTGTCTTATGAGGCCATCCGAATCATAAATCATGTGACAAAAATTAATTCGCAAAAATGTCAAAAATTTGACAAAGGTGTCAAAAAATGTCTAAAATGATGTGTTCCATTCTGAAATGTTGTTCGATATATGCACAAAAAAATTCTCTTAAAGTCACAGCCCGTAATATTAATTTCGAGTACTTTCCCAAAGCATAAAAGAATTTTCCATCCAAAATACAAGTAAACACTTTTTTCCAAATTCTACAACTCAGCCGCATTTTATGCTATTCCGTTGGTCTTGGTCTCAATTTACTCAGAATAAAACACTTTACAAAAGTGTTCATTGGGTCGAAAGTGTAACTCTCACTCGTGAGCCGATACAGATCACTAAAGACGGCTATTACCCGAAATTGGCGTTTTTTTGCTGTTATTTGGAAAATTATTAATTTTATGAAAAAAATGTTCATGAAAAATTTGTTGGAAATCTATTTTTCTACAAAAAAGTCTATGTGGACGAAATCGCTTAGACTAATATTTCTGGAGATATTTGACTTGAAGTAATGACTTGTGTAACATTTTTCAGTTTTATCGAATGAAACGTATGTAATTATTGATATTTCATCTTATATAGCTTTGAATTCAAATATCACTTTTCACAAATTAAGAAAATGAAAAAAGATGAAAATTCTATAATTTTGAAAGCTTAAATTCGCAATTTCTTTTGTAGTGTAAACAATTTTATACTACCCACAAGTTGGAATCTAATATCCCCAGAAATATTAATCTAAACGATTTGGTCTATAGAACCTTTTTTGTAGAAAATTAAATTTCCAACACATTCTTCATTTACATTTTTTTGATAAAATTAATTATTTTCGAGATAACAACAAATAAACGAGAATTTTTTTTTTTTTTTGTAAAAATAATGTTCAGCGTCTTGTACCAACTAAGCAATACAAGTCACACTTCTGACCCAATAGTGACACTTGTAGAATGTTTTATTTTAAATAAATTGAGACCAAGATGAATCTAAAAGCATAAAATGCCGCTGAGTTATAAAAATTTGAAAAAAATGTCAACTTACGTATATTAGAGATGATAAATCTTTTTATGCTTTAAAAAAATTAGACATAAAATATCATTAGTTTGGCATGCAAAATATTATTTTATTTTAATTATTTTATTATTATTTCTTGAAACCAAAATTTATTCTTTAAAATTAATTCAACTTTTAAATTTTAAGGAAACCTTTTAAGGAAACTTTTAAATTTTAAGGAAAAAGGAAAGAAATGCAAGAAAATTGTCATCATAGTAACTAATTGTAATAATTACTTTTAATGTTAAAAATATCTTTTAAAACTGTATTTTACAAAAATGTATTAAACGTGTATTTGAATTTAATAAATTATAAAAAATTTCAATTATTTTTAGTATTAGGATTTTTTACTTTTTTAAAATGAATTCAACTTTTAAAGTTTAAGAAAAAAGCGTATGCAAGAAAATTATAATAATTAAATAATAATTACAAATAACAAATAATTATAATAATTAAATAATATTTACAAATAAATAATTATAATATTATAATAATTAAATAATATTCACAAATAAATAATTATAATATTATAATAATTAAATAATATTTACAAATAAATAATTATAATAATTATTTTTAATGTTAAAAATCTCTTTTAAAACTGTATTTTAAAAAAATGTATTAAACGTGTATTTGAATTTAATAAATTATAAAAACAAAAAAATTTCAATTAGTTTTAGTATTAGGATTTTTTACTTTTTTAAAATGAATTCAACTTTTAAAAGTTTTAAAAAAGTGTATGCAAGAAAATTATAATAATAACAAATAATGATAATAATAATAAATAATTATAATAATTGCTTTTAATGTTAAAAATCTCTTTCTAAATTCCATACCATGAATCATACGAAGAACAGAGAAAATTCTTTATTGTAAATTATTGAACTTTATACAATCTTTGAGTTTTACATTATTTTTTAATACAAATTTGTAAAGTTGTATTATTAAATACAACTGTTTTCAAAAATACCAAAAAAATGTTGTAATGTTTTATTCAGAATTTGGCCAATTTTATAATATTAATAGAAATTTTCAATTTGAATTTAATTGAAATTATAAAGTCAATTCTTTGTTCAAGAATAACTATTCTTCTTTCAAGTATAAGTATTATTATTTGAAAAAAATGTTTAAAAATCATTTTTATTACTCACATTGTACATATTTTATAAAAATGCCTTTAAAATTCTCTTTTTATTGAATTTATTATTTAATATATTCCAACATATAACTTTAATATTCGATTTTCAATTTTTTTTAAAAACATATTTAAAATGTTACAAAAAAAATAAAAAATTTTTTATTATATTGTTTTTAAGTTTTTGTAATAACTTTTCATTTTTTCAACTTGTTGGCACTTAAGTATGTTTCAAAATGTAGAGAATATTTTTTGCGCAATAGCACTAATAAATTACCTTGATTTTATGGAACATAACCTTTTAAATGAAACTTCGAAAGTGAAAAACCTTTTCTTTTTCATAAGAAATTGAACTTTATATTTCTTTTTTACAAGTTATTGAACTTTATAAGTAACTTTGACATTTTCACGGAAACAAGAGAATTTGACATTTGAATAATTGATTTAAAAGTTAATCAAAAAAGCGCTTCGTCCTCGGCTTATTTTATTCACAATTTGGAAACTTTTTAGTCAATTGAAAAGCAACATTTTTTTCAATTACAAAGAAAAAATTCTATAAATTCAGAAAGAATAAATTCTATAAACAAAAAGAATAAATTCTATAAATTCAAAAAGAATAAATTCTATAAATTCAAAAAGAATAAATTCTATAAATTCAAAAAGAATAAATTCTATAGATTCAGAAAGAATAAATTCTATATATCACAAAGAATAATTTACTTTTATACTATTATATTATTTAATTGTATTTATTATTTTTTTGTTAATAAAAATTGCTCACCTGCACGCATTTTGAGAATTGAAGTGTAGACGGTACAGAAGATGATAACTGAAGAAGAGAATAAGTTATGAATAGGATGAAACGAAGATCGATATTTAAAGTAAATCCTAATAGCTTTAAAATGACCATATTAATATAATTAATAGTTCTTTTATGAGTTTCTGGAATTAATGTATTACTTCTATGTATTTAAAATTTTTCCACATTCAAATTGCATAACGTTTCCAAATAGATGAAAATTTAAATCTACAATCTGAAATTTCTGAAAATCAATTTTGAAAAGAATTTTCTAAATGAACAATTAATGTAAATGTGTCTTTTAATGTCTCAGACAAATTATTTCCGTATGAGATCATTTTCTAAAAAAATTAATAATAGTTAAAATTAACTTGTAGTTTTCTTGATATAGATCATTCTAATAGATAAAATATTAATAATTAATGTAATTAATATAACAATGATTATATAATATTAAAATAAATTGAATTTACCCCCTCGATGATTGTTAATTAATAATAAAATAATAATTAAAAAAAACATTAATAAAATATATTAATTGAATTCATTCATATTGAACGATTCATAATTTATATTTTTAAAACACTTATCAGAATTAATTAATGACCCTGAAATAATATCTGTTCTAGAATTTATCAAGTACAGTTCGTCCT
The DNA here is from genome assembly GCA_011057455.1 of Ganaspis sp. Gsp50. NCBI lineage: Eukaryota > Metazoa > Arthropoda > Insecta > Hymenoptera > Figitidae > Ganaspis > Ganaspis sp. Gsp50. The sequence continues at coordinate 2,177 of WNHD01005466.1, read as the reverse complement.
TAAATAAATTTATCATTATGCGATTTGACACAATAAAATATTAAATTTCCTATTCTAGATAAAAAGAACACTCATTTCTCATTTGTAACACTTTATGTATGTCTTTCCGAAAAGTATTCTACATTCATTTCTGTATAAAACAGTTTTCTTTAAATTAATTAAAAAAAATTTGCAGTATGGACTTAAAATTAATTACAACAATATTCTTCCTATTAACAATAAGCGAAGATTCATTTGGAAAATTCCACTTTAGACATTACGGTAAAAAAATAAGAATTATAAAAAAACAAGAATTATAAAAACAAGACGAATTTTAAAAAAATTATACCTTTTCTACAAATTCAAAATTTAAAATTATATTATAATTGAAAGTCAACGATTCTTTTTGCGGTATTTATTCGATTGAAAATAATTTTTTTATTTTGTGTCCCATTTTTCTAAAAGTTTATCAAAAATTTTTTTTAGGTAATAAAAGATTCATTTCTAAAAGGCTTCTTAACGCAACTCAAATGTCAATTGAGAAAGCACCTTACATGGTAAGTATTATTATTTTTTAAAATGTTAATTTATGATATTGATAATAATATATAGAAAAATATTTATTTGCTATTAATATTACTCATCATAGAAACAAAACAATGTTAAATCTGATTTACTAAATAGTTATTAAAAAATTAGACCAAAAGTCACAAATTTATTATATAATTGTAATTACTAAGTGCTATTCGAAATTAAAAATATATAATTTTTGGATAATTAAAATTTGTTTAAAATTTTATTTTGTTAAGTAAATGTAATCATTTGTTAATTTTTTTTTATTTATTTGCTTTAAAAATTATAAATGATATAAAAGAATAAATATAATATAGAATAAATATTATAATGTAGAATAAATATAATATGGAATAAATATTATAATGTAGATATAATATGGAATAAATATTATAATGTAGAATAAATATAATATGGAATAAATATTATAATGTAGAATAAATATAATATAGAATAAATACAGAGACACACAAAAAAAATGTGACCGATAAACTACAATAGTCATTTCCGACGCACTTTTTCGCGCAGAATCGGAATTCGAGGTCAGAAATATCAAATTGACTCAAATTTTTGAGGAAAAATAATAAAAACTACTCAAAAACGGAAAGAAAACAAAATTTGGATTTTTTTATCGTCGGGACACTATACTAGTCATTTCCAACGTATTTTCAAGCGCCGAATCCGAATCCGAGGTCAAAAATATTAAATTGGCTCAATTTTTTGAAAAAGAAACTCAAAAAACTTTTCAAAAACGGAAGAAATTAAAGATTCAATTTTTTTATTGACGGATCACTATACTAGACATTTCCAACGTATTTTCAAGCGCCGAATCCGAATCCAAGGTCAAAAATATCAAATTGGCTCAATTTTTGGAAAAAAAACTCAAAAAACTACTCAAAAACGGAAATGAATCAAAATTTGGATGTTTTTATCGTCGGGACACTATACTAGTCATTTCCAACGTATTCTCTAGCGTAAAATCCGAATCTGAGGTCAGAAATATCAAATTAGATCAAATTTTTGAGAAAAACTCAAAAAACTGCTCAAAATCGTAAAAAAATCAAAATTTTGATTTTTTATTGCCAGGTCACTACGTTAATCTACTACGACGAATTTTTTAGCGCTGAGTGCGAATCCATAGTTAGAATTATCAAATGGACTCAATTTTTTGAGAAAAGCTCAAAAAACTGCTCAAAAACGTAAAGAAATCAAAATTTTGAATAATTTATTGCCGGGACACTACGCTAGTCGTTTCCGACATATTTTTTCCCGCTGAATCCGAACCCGATATCAGAAATATCAAATTGGCACAATTTTTTGAGAAACACTCAAAAAACTACTCAAAACCGACCAAAATTCAAAATTTTGCTTTTTTTATTGCCGAACACTACGCTAATCGATTCCGACGTATTACTTCGCGCTGAATGCGAATTCGAGGTTAGAAATATCCAATTGGCTCCATTTCTTGAGAAAAATTCAAAAAACTGCTCAAAAATGGAAAAAATTCAAAATTTTTATTTTTTATTAACGGGACATTACGCTAGTCATTTCCGACGTATTCTTTTGCGATGAATCCGAACCCGATGTCAGAAATATCATATTGGCTCAATTTTTTGAGAAAAATT
>WNHD01005465.1:0-10165 GCA_011057455.1 Ganaspis sp. Gsp50 | reverse complement strand
GCAGAAATTTCTTTCAATAAAAGAAAATTTCTTTGATTCAAATCAGAAAAGTCAAAGAAAGTAATTTCTTTAAATCAAAAGAAACTTTTTTCTGAGTGAGCGATTTTAATTTAGAAATTAAAATAATAATTAATTGATTAGTAAATTTTCACTTTTTTTACTGTGTTTTACGTTTTTAGTTTTTTCTTCTTATTTTTTATGCCTTTGCTTTTTTTATTTTTTTATTTATACTTTTTTAAATAATTTTGAAAATGGCCTTTACTGGTTTAGTAAGATGTTGCACAATTGTTGTTGTGTTGTTCTTGATGTTGTTTTTTAGTTTTTTATTCATTCTATTTTTTACGTTTTTACTTTTTTGTTTTTTACTTTTTTTTTCAATTTTTTACGTTTTTACTTTTTTTCTATTTTTTACGTTTTTACTTGCTTTTCTTTCTATTTTTTACGTTATCACATTTTGTTTATTCTATGATATTAATTGGCCAAATAAAAATCAGTTTAGAGATAAATATTGATTTACAAATGAAATAAAAAGCGAAGTTGAAGTTTTCTACGTTTTTAATCGACGGTTTTAAACAAGAAATATTTTTAAATTTATTTTTTCTTTACTATTTTCGGCTCAAAGGGTTTTTTTGAAATTTATGTTATTTAACAACTTTTATAAAAAGGAGTTGTATAAAACAATATATTGTTTTATGAAATTTATTTTTTTCTAATAGTTGATAAAACGTGAACTTCAACCAGGTAGTAAAAGTTAGTTTATTGGTCAAAATTTGTTTAAGAAATGAAAATTTGTTCTTGAGTAAAATATAAATTTATTCACAAATGAAATACAAATTTGTTTAAAAATGAAATAAAACTCTGATTAAAAAGGGCCAGGTGAATACGAGTAATTCTAATTAAAGTCGGCTACGGACGTAAGTTAGGGGGCATGGATGGGGACTTATAGAGAAGAATTGGGGGGTATTAGATACGTAAAAACTCGAAAAGGGTATACATGGATGAACCAAAATAAAAAAAATAAATAAAAGTTTTTGAATTAAATTTTCTTTCTAAATTGAATAAAAATTAGTTCATGGATAAAATAAAAATCGATTTATAAGTAAATAAAAATTAATTTGCAAATAAAAATTAATTTGTAAATAAAAATTAATTTGTAAATAAAAATTAATTTGTAAATAAAAGTTAATTTGTAAATAAAAATCAATTTGTAAATAAAAATTAATTTGTAAATAGAAATTGATTTGTATAACTAAAAATTGATTTGCAAATAGAAATTGATTTGTAACTATTGATTTGTAAATAGAAATTGATTTGTAATTAAAAATTGATTTGCAAATAGAAATTAATTTTTAACTAAAAATTAATTTGTAAATAAATCAAATAAAAAGTATTTTTCAATTTTTGTTGGAAGAGAAGACAAATTTTGTTTCGCTTTAATTTTTCCAATTTTTGAAAGGTTTCCGAGTGATATATGAACTTGAGAAAAATGAAAGATAAATATTCCTTTAAGGAAGTCACTGCAATCGTTTCAGAAGGAATAATAAAACGATCCTTGAATCGAAGTATGAGAAACCCTTTGAAATAGCTTGAGGCGCGAATAGCTCTGGATAATTTGTCGGGATCGTTATTGATTATACGTTACGAGTAAAAGATCGCTTCAGAGCAATCTCTGCATGTTAATACTCGTTTCGTCAAAAGGGTAATCAATTTGTGGTGAAAAATGCTCCAAATTGTTTCATCTTCCCTTCTTTATTTGTTCTTTCTGTCATGTTTGTTCTTGTCTTATTAACTTTTTGTATTTTCTTTTCTTTTATTTTTCTTATTTTTCTTATTTTTTTTCCTTTTCTAATTTTTTCAATTTTGTTCTCTTGCTTTTGACTCACTTATAATTTTTTGAATTTTCTTTTCTTGCTTTTGTTTAATTTTCTAGGTTTTGTTTGATTTTATAATTTTTTGAATAATTCAATTTTTTGCTTTTGTTTCATTTTCTATTTTTTGTTTCATTTCCTCATTTTTGTTTCATTTTATTATCTTTTGAATTTTGTTTCTTGTCTTTTGAATTTCGTTTCTTGTCTTTTGAATTTCATTTCCTTTTTTTTGTTTCCTTTTTGCTTCTTTTTCGTTTCTGTTTTAATATTTTTTTAAATTGAATTTCGTTTCCTCGATTTTTCAATTTTACTTTCTTGTTTTTTGTTTATTTCATTTTAAAACATTTCAGCCATTTCAGTTTTTCGTTTTTTGTTCTTGAATTTCATTTGCCTCATTGTCTTTGATTCTTGTCCTTTTTTTCCAATATCAAGAAACTACTGTCAATTTTTTCGAATAAGAAATAAATTATTGGCTGTTTCATGTCTTTATTAACACATTTCAAGTTATCTTTAGGTTCAGTGCTTCTCGTTAACTGATAATGGGCAGCTACTCGTTTACATTTGATTTTATAGCTTCGTGATTCGATTCGAAAAAAAAATCCACACACGTTGTTTGAACGCCCACGTCGATTCTTTCGTTATTTATTGACAGCAAAATTCATATAAAATAAATTTATTCACTCGATAATAAAGTTGTATCTTTATTGTCAAAGATCTCGATTTGAAATTAATTGAACACCTAGAATTTAGAGTGTTATAATAATAATAATAATAATAATAATAATTTACGAATAATAATTTTGATAATAATTTAAGGCTAAAGATAAGAATTTATAATAATTTAGAGGCAATGACAATAACTTTGAGTTTCACACAATAATTTGGACATTATTTATAATTTAATAATTTAAATAATAATTTAATAGAAGTATAAACCTTATTTATTAATAGAAATATTAAAATGTAATTTCAATCAAATTATGAATTTATGAATTTATTAAATTATTTATTAAATTATTTATTAAATTTATTAAATTATTTAATTAATTATCTTTGGAGCAGAAAGCTCGATAAATTCTTTCCTTTAGATTAAAATGTAATTTAATGTTAAATTAAATTGTTATTAATTAATTAAAATGTTAATATTATGTTAAATTAAATTGTTATTAATTAACTAAAATGCTAATTTTATGTTTATGTGTTTTAAATATTAACATGTAAAATGAATAAAAATTAAGGAATGTTTGATGGAAAATAATGTGGAAACTTTTTTTAGATTGTTCGATTGGCGACCGGATCAACTTCCTGGACAGCCTAAAAAATGCGAACGCGTCGTTATAATCAAAAATCTCTTTAAACCTGAAGATTTTGATAATGAGGTCTCCCTTCTTTTGGAATATCAACAAGATATTCGATCCGAGTGTCAAAAATGTGGCGTTGTCACAAAAGTCGTCCTCTATGACGTGAGTATTGAAAAAAAATTACTTTTCAAAATTTTCACGTTTCGTTAATGAATAATTTGCAATTTTATAATCAAAACTTTGAGACTTTACGTTCAACTTTGAAATTTGATTTTCAAAACTTGAAGATTTGATTTCCAAACCTGAAGATTTGATTTTCAAACCTGAAGATTTGATTTTTAAACCTGAAGATTTGATTTCCAAAACCTGAAAATTTGATTTTCAAAACCTGAAAATTTAATTTTTAAGATTTGAAGAATTGATTTTCAAAATTTTAACATTTTGTTTTTATGAATTGGAAATTTCATTCAAAACTTTCAGACCATTTGAAAATGGTTGTAACTTTACAAAAATTACAAAAATTTGTAATTTAATGTACAAACTCTTTTTTATCGAATATTCGAAATTTTTAAACATTTAATTGTTTTTCTTGAAAATATCTTCTTTGTAAAAAAAAACAATTTTCTTGAAAATTGAATGTCTAGGAATAATGATTCAATTTTTTAAAAATTCTGCAAAGAAAAAAACGAATTCTTTTATCGTTTCAATTTTATTTGTTTTTATTCGTTGCTTTTATTCGTTCAATTTATAATTACACAATGGAATAATTTACAAATATCGTTAATTAAATATTTTCCATTTGTATTGAAATCTCGGCTGTAAAAACTTGAAATTTCAATTTGTGATAAGTAGTGCATACTGTGTTCATAGATTATACACTTTCATGAAAATTTTTATTTTCGTGGATCTGTAACTTTAAATCCAGTTAGTTGAACTTTTTTTTAAATATTCGTACGTGAGAAAGTAATTGTAGAACAAAGTCGTAAAATATTGAACAATCGTGCAATAGAGAGTTCAAGATGGAAATTGCAAAGAAAATAGAATCAAATCGAAAGTTGATTAATACAAACCATTACAATCTTTTACTGCATTTCACTTGAAGCATTAAAAAAAAATACTGAACAAAAATGTTATCAGCCTATATTATATCGAATGATTAATTTATAACTGAATTTCGCTTGTAATTGAAAATCCATTTTTCATTTCAATGTTTTAAATGAAAGATTAACTTAAGATTAAATTTGAAATTTTTTATTTGGAATTTTTTATTTGAAATTTGTTATTTTAAATTTAAAATTAAAAATTTTAATTTTGAAATTTGTTATTTTTAATTTTCATTGTGAATTTAATAGTTGGATTTAAAATTCTGAAATTTTTATTTCAGATAAATATGATTTAAAATTTGAATTGAAATTTCGGATTAAAAATTTAGTTTTAAAAGTTGAATTGGAAGTTTTATTTTGAATTTCGAATTCAGATATTTATTTATAAATTGAATTGAAATTTTTATTTTATGAATTGAATTGAAATTTTAATGTTATAAATTGAATTGAAATTTTTATTTTATAAATTGAATAGAAATTTTTATTTTATAAATTGAATTGAAATTTTTCTTTATAAATTGAATAGAAATTTTTATTTTATGAATTGAATTGAAATTTTTATGTATAATTAAATGTTATAAATTGAATTGAAATTTTTATTTTAAAAAATTTTTATTTTATAAATTGAATAGCAATTTATATTGGGTGTAAATTATTTTTTATTCGATTTATTCGAATTTGTTTCAATTGTCATTAAAAGAGATTAAGAACCTAAATAATTCGAAATTCGTTTTGTTCTCATTTTCGAGTTAAAATTCTTATTTTAAAAATTGAAGAAATTCAAGATAAAAAAAAATGCAGATACGAATTAAAAGAGATTAAAAACCTTAATACGAGATTAAAAACCTTAATACGAGATTAAGAACCTTAATAATTCGAATTAAATTTTGTTCTAACTTTTTAAATTTTTTTTTAAATTTTTAATTTAAGCTTTCAAATCGACACTCGCGCAATTTTTTTCAAAAATAAGCATTCGATTTGTAAAAATTACTTTTGACAGATTTTAAGGAATACTCTCGATTGTTTTTTTTCTTGGTAGAATAGATTAAAGTTGTCTGACTCAGGGCGCAAAAGCTTACTTATTATTATGCAAACGAATTCGCAAACGCCTCATCGTCAAAGTGCGACTTGGTTAAATTACTTTATGTGCCCACGCATTGCAAAACTGGCGCCACAAACGTACATTTGGCGAGCTTCTGTCATCGTGTTTGTTCATTTACTCTTACTCTACTGTAAATATATAATATGTATACGCGAATAATACACAAGTGCTGTAAACTGCAATATCATATCATAAAATTTACATATCACTTCGCTATTTTTGTAATGATGCCATCATCTTTAGTCACCCGTGCCCCAGTTTTATGAACCACATTTTTTTCCTTCTTCCCCGAAGTGACAAGCTTGACCCAGACTCTATTAAATTTTTAATGATTCGAAAAATTTGAGATACACTTCTTCTATTGATTTATTGGAAAAGCAATAAATGTCTTGGGAATCGTAGACTTTTATGACTAGGATCTGCGGCTTTTTTTTATTATTAAAAAGTAATGTAACAGCCAGAAGTCAGTTTTGATTACATACCATTTTTATTGCGAATTAGTGTAGGTGGAAGTTTGATATTTGAGTTCTTGGTTTTGAAGTTTGAAAGTTTCCGAGTAAAAGGAAGTAAAAAGTTTCAGAGATGGATTTTTTTTAAATTTATTATTCTACTTGATTTGAAGTTTTAATAATAATGATTGTATTACTGTAAAATATTCATATGGTAATTCAGTAGTTATTATTTAATGATAATTATTAAATTATTATGAAAAATATAAAAATTGCCATTTTCGTGGTAATCCAGTGATTATTATTTATTATTTGATATTTTAATTTTTAATATTTTATTTTTTAATATTTTATTTTTTAATATTTTATTTCTTAATATTTTAATATTTTATTGAATTACTAAGAAAATTATTAAAATTACCATATTCATGATAATTCAGTAATCATTATTAAAATTGAAATGAAATTAGTCATTATAAATATTATTCTGAATTATTATAAATTTTATTATTTTATTTATTTTATTTTTCTTTTATTTTTATTTTATTTTATTTATCATAAATAAACCCGCAGTTTATATAAATATTATAAATATAGCATAAATATCATGTTGTTATTATAATTTTATTTTATTCTCATTTATTACAAATTTTATTATGATTTATTATAAATTTTATTATAAATTGTTTCTTTGTATTTTTTACCCGCGAGGCATTATTAATTTTTATGAATTGTTATGAATTGTTATGAATTGTTATGAATTGTTATGAATATCATTATGAATCAATTTTACTCGCTTTATTATTATCCGTATTTAAATTTCAATCAATATTCATTTAAGAATTGTAATTTTCTAGCAAAATATTAAATGTCTTCTATTTTAGTTTGAATATTTCTAGCACTAGGCGAAAATTATTTTTTAAATTTTTTATTCTTTCCGAGAAGGTGTTAAAGTGAAATATTGGAAGGTAGAGGTAAAATATACGAAGGTGGACTATTTTTCAGGAAATATAAATATCCGATAGTTTGTTCGTGTTCTTTTGTTAAAGACACTCTAAAATTTTATTTTAGTAGTTTGCTGCGGGTATGCACATTCAACATTATTATTTTTTTCTTTTTTAAAAAAACCCTTTTTCAGCATTTCTAAAACCACACAACTTTATAGTCTGCTTGGTTTTACCAGACACCTTTTATGTTCTCGTGAAATAAAAATGCAATAAATTATTTTGTCAAATATTTTTCTCACGGTTGTTCAAATACACTGTTTAATTAATTAATGACCCAATCAGTGACTCAAATAATTAAATTATTAATCACCTAATCACTTAACTCATCGGGCGCCCAACTCATCACATAATTTAGTAATTAACCACTTAATTTATTAATTGTCCAATTAATTAATTAATCACGTAATCAATTAATCAAGTAATTAATTTATCAGGTAATCAATTAATTGTGTAATCAATTAATCGTGCAATTAATTAATCAGGTAATCAATTAATCGTGTAATCAATTAATCAGGTAATTAATTAATCGTGCAATTAATTAATCAGGTAATCAATTAATCGTGTAATCAATTAATCAGGTAATTAATTAATCAGGTAATCAATTAATCGTGTAATCAATTAATCAGGTAATTAATTAATCAGGTAATCGATTAATCGTGTAATGAATTATTCACGTAATCAATTGATAACGTTGTCGATTATTCGCGTAATCAATTAATAACGTTGTCAATTATTCACATAATCATTTAATTGCTCAATAAATTAATTAAACACTTAATTAATTAATTAATCACCTAATTAACTTTTGAAGTGCATAATCAATTAATTTCTCTTTCACTTAATCTTAATGATTATCGATTTCAATTTTAAGCAGCTCCAACTTTAATTAATCATAATTTTGATCAACCTTTTTTAATTCCATCGTTGTTCAACATTAATTTTAATTGCTTCTTTCAATCGACTTTAATTTTAATCAATTCTACTTTCATCTCTAATTTCAATCGACTTTAATTTTAATCAATTCTACTTTCATCTGTAATTTCAATCGACTTTAATTTTAATCATTTCCACTTTTAATCATCTCTAATTTCAATCGACTTTAATTTTAATCAATTCTACTTTTAATCAACACTAATTTCAATCGATTTCACTTTTAATATATTATAATAATAATTATTATAATAATATGTATTATAATTATATAGTAACAAACTTTTAATCAACAAATCGATTCAAAGAAATTTTAAATTGATTCAAATTTCCTTACACGCAAACTATCGGTATTTTTAAAAGAACATATTAGTCGATTTAAATTGCAATTGAATAATTCGAGAAATTGTAAGTTTGTAAAAAAATGATTTAAAAATCTCCTTCAGCTTGTGCGAAAGTTTTTCTGCTCTTGTCTAATATTGTTAGAATATTGTTTGCAAGCTCACGTGGAACTTGATGCCTGGGACTTTGAAGATTTGTTTATTTTTCTGGGTCACTCTGTATAGTTTGAACCGAAACCGAGAAGACGATGGAATTTCTTCTGACATTGGATAAATTCACGGTTGAACCACTCCAGAATAGGGAGTGTCTTACTGTAGATTTATAGTGTCAGGTCATACTCTTTAGTAATTTATTTTGCATCTTCTATACCGGTACCTTTTTATTGCAAATTCGACTCTTGAGCTCATTTAAAACAATATACTTTTCTAGAAATTTATTTCGGTCTCGGCACGATGAAATCATTATTTAATCTCACTCACACTTTTTATCCGCACTCGAGTTTATCAATTTTATACCCTGGGAGGATTTTATACCCTTTTTCAATTTGACAATATTTTCGTGTTTGATTTTTGAAAGAGATTAATTTATATTTGATTTCTATTATTTTATGATTTTTCCTTTCGATTGATTAGAATTTTCGATTTTTTAGTTATAAATTATTGTTTAAAGTTTCTTGGCAAGAAAGTCATGAAATGATAAATTATTTATTACAAAAGAATAGTAATTATTAATCATTAATTATTAATAATAGTAAATATTAATTATTAATAATAGTACATATTAATTATTAATAGTAGTAAATATTAATTATTAATAATTATTAATAATAGTAATTATTAATTATTAATAATTATTAATAATAGTTATTTATTTTTACATAATCCTTGCCTTTTGACTTAGGATGTACTTGTGGTGCGAATCTCTTTGCTTTAATATTCTTTATATATTTAATAATAAAACTAAATTAAAGAAAATGAAGTAGAAGATTCTAATATCAAATCGTGTTTGTTGTAGATGTTTAAATATTTATTGGGATGTTCTTTTAATATGTTTTTGTATTCTAACATACTATTTTTGATATATTATTTATTTATAACCTTGTCTATACGTAAATTTATACGTATTTGATGCTTACCGTAATTGTTATTGAATATTATAATAAGCGTCCAATTAAAATTTTCGTAACAAATATTTTAAAAATGAAAAACTAGTGTAAGAATATTTACCCCCTTTTTTTGCTCAAATTGCCCCGGTTGATAATAATAAAAAAAAGAATAATAAAAATATAATAATAAATAAATATAATGAATATAATAATAATGAGTATAAGTTATTTATGAAATAATGTTTGATTGACGGAATTAAAATTTTCTTTTCATTAAAAAATAAGTTTGAATTAATTTATGATTTTTCTGATTACAGAGACATCCTGAGGGTGTTGCACAAGTTACTTTTAAGGATCCTGAAGAGGCCCAGGCATGCGTGCGGTTATTGAACGACCGATGGTTCGGTCAAAGAAGGATAACTGCAGAAATTTGGGATGGAGTAAAGAAATACAAGTTAGTTTTCTCCCTTACCGATATCGACTTGAGTCAACTCGGCGAACTCTTTAGAAAATTAATGCCGTTGATAAAGTAGAACCAATAATTTTAATTGTGAATTAAGTTTACAAACACAATAGTTTTTAATTTTAACTTTTTTCGATTTTACATTTAGATATTTAAAACTTTTCTACACTGTAAATTGCATTATTTTCAAACTCTGGTAAAAGAGAAACTCAAAGAATTTATTTACAGAGAACTGTTTTATCTGTAAACTTGAAAAATAATGATTTGAAAAATGATTTGAAAAATAATGATTTGAAAAATAACGCTTTGGAAAATAATAATTTAAAAAATAATTGTGTGTAATAATCGATAGTTGAATAATATTTGAAGAGTAATAATTAAACAGGATTTGAAAATTTATAATTGAAGAGAATTTGAAAAATTGTAATTGAGTAATCTTTGTGACATGATAATTAAGTAATAATTATTGTTTTATACAATTTTTGCTCTACAAAT
>WNHD01005464.1:0-11395 GCA_011057455.1 Ganaspis sp. Gsp50 | reverse complement strand
ACCTCACGTGCCGGAAAAAACCCACGGCTAACGGGCGCGAACCCTCGATCCGCTACTGCAAAGCCCTAGGCATTTTCCAACTGAGCTACTCAGTCGGTTCAGTTTGATATATTTTATAATAGTTTTATGTATTCTTAAATATTTTAAAGAACTTTTAAGTATTCTCAAATATTTTGAAGTATTTTAAACTATTTTGAAATAATTAAAACTATTTTAAAGTAATATAAAGAATTTTGAAATATTTTATAGTATTTTATGTTAATTTTAAGTATATTTTAGTATCATTAAGTATTTTTAAGTATTTCTCAATTTTTTGAATTGCAGTCTGAAGTATTTTAAAACATTGAAAAGTATTTGGCAACATTACACAGTGATTTTAAGTATTCTTAGATATTTTGATGGATTTTTAAATATTTGAAGTATTTTGAAAGAGTCTGAAATATTTTGAAATAGACTGAAGTATTTCGAATTAGTCTGAAGTATTTTAAATTAATTTGAAGTATTCTTAGATATTTTGATGGATTTTTAAATATTTGAAGTATTTTGAAATAGTCTAAAGTATTTTAATGTAGTTTTATGAATTTTTGAATATTTTAAAGACATTTTAAGTATTTTTCAGTACTTTTCAGTATTTTTAAGTATTTTTGAATATTTCGAAGTATTTTAATGTACTCAGAAGTATTTTAAATACTCTTAAAATATTTTTAAATCTTTTTATACATCTTATTTAATACTTAAAATACCAATATTTCTAAAAACTTGGAACTTTTTTAAAGAGTAATTAAATATTTTGAATTCATTTAAAGTAATATAGATTTTTAGGTTTTTTAAACTAATTTTAAGTATATTTAAATACTTGAAAATGTTTTTAAATATTTTAAAGACTTTTAAAGTAACACACAGGATTTTTTAGCATTTTAAAGAAATTTTAAGTACATGTAAATGTTTGTAAGTGTTTTACGATATGTATTTTGAAGTATTAGGAAGTATTTGGGAATGTTCTGAAGTATTTTTCTGAAGTATTTTTGAATATTTTGAAGTATTTTTAAATATTTGAAGTATTCTTAAATATTTGAAGTATTTTTAAATATTTGAAGTATTTTTAAATATTTGAAGTTTCTTTTATATATTTGAAGTATTTTTAAATATTTTAAGTTTCTTTTATATATTTGAAGTATTTTTAAATATTTTAAGTTTCTTTTATATATTTGAAGTATTTTTTAATATTTTAAGTTTCTTTTATATATTTGAAGTATTTTTACATATTTTAAGTTTTTTTATATATTTTAAAAATTTCGAAGTAGTCTGAAGTATTGTTAAAAAATTATTAAAAAAAACTAATTGAAAAATGAGGGAAAAGGGAAAACTGTACTTGACTTTAGGTGTTTTAGGGTGTTTTCTTAAGAAAAGTGGAAAATATGGGGGAAAAAGGGGATTAGGTATCAAAGGGGATGAACTGTGATCCCTGTAGTTAATTAATGTTATTAATTATTGTGTCCTGTAGCGCAACGCATAACGCATCTTACTTCAAATTCCATTTTAGGTCCAAATCCAGAATAGGATTGATAGCAGCAAATAAATTGTGGTAAATATTATCAATTAATAATAATCAATTAATAATAATCAATTAATAATAATCAATTAATAATAATCAATTAATAATAAAATATGTCCTGTAGCGTATAACGCATCTCACAATTTGATAACTTTAGCTCCAAATCCCGGATAGGATACTATCAATAAAACATCCTGGCAAAAAGGAATTTCAAAAAAAGGAATCGTACAGAAAGTACAATTGGAAACTTGTGAGTGAAAAAACGTAATGAAAACCTTTTTTATTTTTTCCATCATCTCTTGGTATTCTTTCTCTTGGGCTTCGCAATCTTTTTCCTGTTGCTCGAGATCGAGTTTTGCGTCCAATCTTTTGCGATGATACAACTGATGTTGATACTTAATGATTGAATTTTCCATTTTTAAAAATTGCACCGCGTCTTGCATTGGCTCTTCCAGATCCTTTTTCTCTTTTTCAACCAGTCTCAAACGATGCAATTTCTCTGTTCTTCGCTCCGTCATTATCTCCACCTTCTCGTTCAATTTCTCCAACGGCTCTTTATACCTCACCGTTCCTATTATGTCTTCCAAAAATTCTAGAAGCCCAGTGTCACCATCTCCTTGACCTTTTGGCTTCATCAACGAAATTTGCTCCACTTCTCCCTAAAATTTATTCGTTACTCGTTAAGATTCTTTGCAGTTTGCAGACATGATTAATGACAAGAATAAACAATTAACAATAAATTAACAATAAATAAACAACAGTAAATAAACAATTAACAATAAATAAACAAAAATAAAATATACAATAAAATGCAATAAACAAATTGTAAATATTTAAAATTACTTGTAGAATCAAAAATCTATTGTGATCCAAATCCACGCCATGAGATCTGAGAAGTTTTGCAATTTCCTTAAAGTGCACTTTTCTCCCATTAAGTTGATAATAAGAGGAATTATCCTTAAAAGCAGTTCTCGAAATAACGATCTGGCTGTTTGGCACAATTTCGTAATCGTCTCCTTCCTGAAAAAATTACAGTATAAACATTATTTTAAACTCAAAAAAAAGTTATCGTTCTTATTTTTTTTTCGTTCGTTGTATTTTTTTTCTTTCTTTATTTCTTTCTACATTTCCTTCTACATTTCTTTCCTCATTTCTTTTTTCATTTCTTTCTACATTTTTCTTTCTTCATTTCTTTCTACATTTCTTTCTTCATTTTTTTTCTACATTTCTTTCTTCATTTTTTCTTTCCTCGTTTCTTCATCCCTTCTTCATGAAAGACAAAAAAATCGTCGAAAAAACGAGAATTTTGATTCTTTCAAATACTGCAATTTACAGGAAAAAAATGTTTAATGTTTCAAAATACCTTGTCAATAATCTGTTGAAAGTAGATAGAAACTGTGCAGCTTTTCACGTTGAGATGTTCGCTCGAATTGTGAATAAGAACAGAAATTTTTTTCGATCTAATTTTACTCGCCCTGTAGCCAAAAACGAACAACATTGAGTCTATGACGTTACTTTTCCCGCTTCCATTTGGACCCACAATTGCAGAAAAACACTGCAATTTTAAAAAACGAATTACAAATTAATTCATAAAATTACGATAAATTAGATTAGAAAATCACGTTAATCAAAGATTGACAAATGTTTACAATAAAATAATAAAACGTTTAATAAATAATAATAATAATAATAAATATAATAGACATAATAATAATAAATATAATAAATATAATAATATATATAATAATAATAATAATAATAAATATAATAATAATAAAACGTTTGTATATTAATTAAAATAAAACAATTACAAAAAACAATTAAAAGAAACCTAAAAAACATTTTGTAAATTCGGTTTTATCTATCAAAAATAGATAAAAAAATCAAAATTGAGACCTTGTGGAAGGGCCCGACAATCTGTTCACCAGCATAACTTTTGAAATTAAAGTTATGAATTCGAGTGATCATTAAACGGGGCCCGGTTGTATCGACTTCTCCGAATTCTCTGGGTCTCGGTGGAATATAAATTTCCTCATCAATTCTAAGACCACCTTCTTCGTCGGAATAACATCCTGCATCTTGCTCCTGGTCCACCTCCATTTCCTCTTCCTCTTCATTATTCTGTTGATTTTTTTGAGCCATTCTCTAAAAAAATAAATTCTTGCAAATTTTTCCCATTTTAAAACAATTCTTTGATTATCAACAAATAATAGTTTTTCGTTCTCTCTTGTCATTCCTGGCAAATTTGAGTCCCAATTTTTAATGAAAAACTTGAATCAAACTCTCGTGAAAAAGAAACAGTCACAATTTAAAAGAAGCTATATAGAATTCGTAGAAATAAATTAATAAACACACTGTACATTTTGAGGTTAGTTTTATCAAAACATGAGCAATAACTTGCAATTTCTTAGGAAATGCAACGAAATTTTGGTAAATTGTGTTAAAGGTTTTTAAAAGACTACGGAAAATCATGAGTATTTGGGAAATAATGCCAAAAAGGTGATAGAATTAAAGAGATTTTGTAACCTGTCAGAAATGGAGCGAAACGGGCAAATATTGAAATTGGCCAGAATGGAATGGATTCTTGCTTACCTGAGAACCTTTTTCTATCATTAAACACAAAAATCACATATTCAGTAACATTTGACAATTGACAACAAGTTTTTCACGCACATAAATAATATTTTACACAGCAAGGAGAAAAATCGACGCGAGGATGCGACGCCATCAACGAAAACAATTGAATTCAAATTTGGACAATTTTTGCCAATTTTTCAAAATAGTTGTATGTTTGTACTTCTTTTTTACAATTATTTATAATATTTTTGAATCTTTTTACACTATTGCTTACAATAATTGTATTTTTGACAATTATTGGACAAATTAGAGAAATCAATGTGATTTGAATGTAACGGCCGCCATGACGGAAGTCACGTGATCTCGATGCAAAGTATGATGATTTTTAGGTATTTACAGCAAGTTGGTTTCAATGATTAATATCGTAAAGACCCTTTTTATGGAAATTATTAATTTTCACTTTTAAGCTACTTTTCATTCATGATTTGAGATAATGTTCGTACATATAATAATTTGAACGCGGGAAATCGACAGGAAGTAGAAGGTTATGCGATTCGATTATCGATTGTGACGCTTTTTTAAAAATGATAAAAACACTGGATTTGAAGATTAATTAAAATATTTTCTGCAAATGGTAAATATTTGTCTAATTTTGAGCACAAGGGACTATTCCTTTTTGCGTCAAATATGTTCCATTTTGATTATTTGTCAGTCTTTGAGAAAATGTAGGTCAGCGTGGAAGAAAATGGATATTGGAAAAATCGTTAACAAGAAGACTCCGTGGCGCAACGGTAGCGCGTCTGACTCCAGATCAGAAGGTTGCGTGTTCAAATCACGTCGGGGTCAATTTTTTTTTTTTAGTCTAGGAAAATTTTTTGTCTAGTATCTATACTAGACAATTATTCATTTATTAATCAAAATAGCTTTTATTAATCAAAATAGCTTTTATTAATCAAAATAGTTTTTATTAATCAAAATAGCTTTTATTGATTAAAATAGCTTTTATTGATCAAAATAATTTTTTAAGTTGTCATTTAAAAACAATTCTAATCCCGATTTGTCAAATTAGGTTATTTACATTAATGATTAGAAATCAATTATTCAATTTTTAATTCGAATATACGGCAAAAAAAAAATGTTCTGAAAAAGAAATGATGAAAATAAATAATTTGAGAGCCAATCTTTCTTGAGCTGTCCCTGCAAAATTCATTTATTTTACGATCACATTAAAAAAATATGTTTTTTTATATTATTAGAATCGTTCTGTTTATAAAATTTGAACTTTAGCAATTTCAATTATTACAAAATTATTATTGATAAATTGTAAAATTGTGTTCAATTATTTTTCGCTTTCAAAAAATCGCGCGCTTTTGACTGTTTTACCGACAATATCCGATACGATACGAAATTCCACGAAGTGCCGGACACAACACGAAGGCAACGAATACGTAATAAAATATACAAAATAAATAATTGAAATTATCACGTTAAATGTTGTTATTTATTCGGTTTTGAAAATTAGCATTATTTTGCAATGTTTCCGAACATTGCTGTACATTAATAGAGACGTGTTCTTAATAGAATTTGCAAAGGTTTTTAGATGTTTCGCTAAACATAACCTTAAAATTTCTTGCGGCTCCAGGCAAAAATTCTCGAGTCTTTCATTTTTCTGTGTGTAATTGTGTTTTATAAAGATTATAAACGGTTAATTAGTGAAAATGGTGAAAGAGAGTGATACTGAGAATACAAAGAAGAGGAGAAAATCGATGGAAACAGCGTCAAGTGGAATTAAAGAAGGAGATGTTTATAAGGTAAAACTTTGGTATGAATTTCAATATTGTTTATTGTTATTACAATTCTAAACAACATTTTTGATATTCACCCATTTTTGTCTTAAAGCATCAACACATTGTGGCATTATAAAATTGTAATAAAATATCCCAATAATAGCGCTTGTAATTGAGCCAAATGTTTTTAGACAATAGTAAAATTCCTTTTCACAATCACAATGTTTTCTGTAACAGATTAATTATATTTTTTATAACACCATCCTGGATTCGTTTGCTGTTTATTTAAATACTATATATCATTTTTTACATAATTTTGTTTTATTTATTAATTTTTTTATTCTAATACATAAAGGAGTATCAAAAAAACTAGAATCTATTTAAGCTACATTTAAAATTTTTTGTTTGTTTATTTTTTCATTTTATTTTATTTATTTTTTAAAGAAAACTTGCTTTGGGATTAATCCAGGATTTTTATAGCCCAAAAAATTTTGACCACCTTCAACATTAATTATACAACTTGCGTGTTTTTTACAACATTCATCTTCTCGTGGAAAAAATCCAGTATCTTCACTTGTTTTGTCTGTATCCAATTTACAAAAGTGAGTGCCTAAAAATAAGCACATTCGTGTCATTTGCATTTTTTTGTAAAAGAAAAACTTTGTTTTTGTAAAAAGAAGCACTTTTTCGTAAAAAAAATTCTTTCGTTAAAAAAACATTTTTTAAAAAGTTCAATTTTTCCCCTATTAAAAAAGCCAGAGAAAAATGCAAATATAAGTTTCTCTTTTAAAAAAAGAACTTTTTGTTGAAATAATAAAAGGGAATGTTTTGTTGGAAACGTTTTTTTTAAATAATAAAATAAAAAAAAATAAAATCGTTTCTTTAAAATAATGAAAACATTTCATGGGAATAATAAAAGCGTTTTGTTGAAATAGTACAAAAATAAAATAAATACTTGAAAATAAAATTATTTTCTTTGAAAATGAAAGTATTTTTTGAAACAAAGAAAAAAAAGAATAATTTGTTGGGAAAAAAAACAGAAGAAGAGAAAATGTTGGTCGTGGAAAATAAAGAATTTTTAATCAAAAGAATAAAAAAGAATTTTTCTTTTTTATAGTCTCTGAAAAATTTCAAGAAAATATTATTGAAAATGAACTTTACCTGGATAAGTGATTTTAATGAGGCTTTTAAAGAATTGTTCTATTTTCACTTCTTTATCCTTGCCAGCAATAAGTTTGCTCGTTTCTTTTGAACTGAGAAGAATTTTTTCTATTAGTGAAAGCACGGCTACCTTGTTTTGTGATTTTGTTTTATTTATTGTCAACATCAGTAAAAATAACCCAAAAAGTACTGAATTTCGTTTCCCGTGCATTCTGAAAGAATAAAAAGAAGGTCGGAATTCTAAAAATCGACATTTTTCAATAGTGCAGGAATCAACAATTTATTTAGATAAATAGTTTATTATAAGTAAATAATTTTTTGTTAGATAATATGTTTTGATAGAAATAAGTAAATGAAGAAATAAATGAAGAAAGAAAGAAATGAATAAATAAAGAAAGAAATAAATAAATAAAAAAATAAATAAAATAGATAAATAAAAAAATAAATAAATAAATAGAATTTAATTAAAATAGAATTTTTATAATTGTATATTTTAAATTTCAAATATAATAAAAAACTTACTTTCTGCTGAATTTTCACAGTTGGTAAATATATGGTACTTTTAAAAATGAAAAAACGCCTTGTCTGCTTGGCTTTTTTTATAAATTTATTTATGCAAAATAAAAAGTGACACGAAAACACTTTCTATTGGTCAACGTCGAATTTGTTATCACGTAAAAGAATTTGACTTTGGTTTTTGATATTATCAATATTTTGGATTTTTACTCTTTTTTATTTACATTTGTTGTTTGTTCTTATTGGTAATTTATGGTTATTTTTGATTTACAATATATTTCGGTATATTATTTCTAGAGTCGTTTATAGGTAAATAACTAAATAACTAAATAGTAAAAAAATTGAAATCACTTCTTGAATAAATAATAAAAACAAATAAATAAGGAAATAAAGAAATAAATAAATAAATAAGTAAAGAAATAAATGGAGAAAGATAGAAATAAAGAAAGAAATAAAATAATAAAGAAAGAAAGAAATAAATGAAGAAAGAAATGAAGAAATAAATAAATAAATAAAGAAGTAACTAATAAATAAATAAATAAATGAAGAAAGAAATGAAGAAATAAATAAATAAAATAATAAATAAGTAAATAAATAAGCAAATAAATAATAAATAAATAAAATAATAAATAAGTAAATAAATAAAATAATAAATAAATAAATTAAGAAGTAATTAAATAAATAAATAAATTAAGAAATAAATGAATGAATAAATAAATAAATTAATTAATTAAGAAATAAATAAATAAAAAATAAATAAATAAATGAAGCAGGAAATGAAGAAAGAAAGAAATAAATAAATAAAATAATAAATAAATTATTTAAGAAATAAATAAATGAAGAAAGAAGGAAATAAATAAATAAAAAATAAATAAATGAAGAAAGAAATGAAGAAATAAGTAAATAAATAAAGAAGTAATTAATAAATAAATAAATAAAATAATAAAGAAAGAATGAAATAAATAAATGAAGAAATAAATAAATAAGTAGTATCAAGTACGTTTGTAACTTTCCTCTTTTTGTAAAATGGGTTAACCAATACCCGTGTGATCAATAAATATAAATAAGTAAATAAATAAATAAAATAATAAAGAAATAAATAAATAAATTATGAAATTAATTAATTAATTAAGAAATAAATAAATAAAAAATAAATAAATAAATGAAGAAAGAAAGAAATAAATATAGAAGTAAAGAAATAAATAAGTATATAAAGAAGTAAATAAATAAATAAATGATAAATAAATAAATGAAGAAATAAATAAATAAAATAATAAAGAAAGAATTAAATAAATAAATGATGAAAAAAAGAAATGAAGAAATAAATAAAACAATAAAGAAAGAATGAAAGAATGAAATAAATGAAGAAATAAATAAATAAAGAAATAAATAAATAAAATAATAAATAAATAATTTAAGAAATAAATTAAGAAATAAATGAATAAATAAATAAATTAAGAAAGAAATAAATAAATAAAGAAAAAATAAATGAAAAATAAATAAATTAAATAATAAGTAATTAAATTAAGAAATAAATAAATAAATTAAAAAATAAATGAATTAATTAATAAATAAATAAAGTAAGAAATAAATAAATACAAAATAAATAAATAAATTAAGAAAAAATAATTAAAGAAGTAAATAAATAAACAATTAAAATTATAAAGAAAGATTGAAATAAATGAAGAAAAAAATGAAGAAAAAAAATGAAGAAATAAATAAATTAATTAATAAATAAATAGAAAATAAATAAATAAATGAAGAAATAAATAAAATAATAAATATAAATAAATATGAAAATAAAAATAAATAAATAAATGTAGAAATATATAAATAAATAAGCAAATAAATAATAATAAAACATTTTATTTCTTTTCATTTATCGATTATACAGACAAAATAAAAGAAATTTACATTTTAGTTGGTTTATCAATCATCAACCATTTTTTTATTATCGCTCCACTTCCCCCATGAATTTACACATTGCGGTGCGAAAATATAAAAATAAAAAAATCGTATTCCCTTGCTTAGCAGTGTATTAACTCCCTTCATGCATTGAAGCAATTCCTCCTCACAATCACAACTATATCTGCGAAATATCAAAACATAATTATACTTTTGCTTTTGAATAAATAAAAATAAAAACAGTTTTGAAACTTAAAATAATAATGCAAACATTTGTTTAAATTTGTCCAATAAAAAACAGTGAAAGAACATAAAAGTGTTAGATACAATAATTTTTAATTTTTATTTTCAATAAGTAAACGGGCTTGAAAAAAAACATGCCCTTTTACATAAGGCTAACAAAATGCAAAATTATATAAACTAAATTAAAATTAAAACAATATAAATAATAATCAGTGTAGATAATAATTTATTAACGTAAAAAATAATTTATTAATATGAATAATAATTTTTTGATATAAATAATAATTTTTTGATATAAATAATAATTCATTGATATAAATAATAATTCACTGATATAAATAATAATTCATTGATATGAATAACAATTAATTGATATAAATAATAATTCATTGATATGAATAACAATTAATTGATATAAATAATAATTCATAATATATAAACAATAATAAAAAATTTGTTTCAATAACAGTTTACTGCTTTTAAATTGCTTTTTATTGGAACAAAAGTAATAATAAACTACCATAGTAGTTATTTACTTTATATATATTTAGTTATATTTAGTTAGTTTATGTTACTATAGTAAAATAAACCTTTTTATTAAAACTAAAAGTTAAATAGAGAGCTTACTTATCTAGTATTCCGGTATTTTTAAGAGAATTTTGTGCCTCGTAACTCCTAATAATTGTAGAACATTTACCATGCGCTTTACAACAACTATCTTCATCAGACAAAAGTCCCAAATCATCGTCACTTTTCGATGGCTCCAATGCACAGAATCTAGTTCCTAAAATTAGCACACGTTTATGCATAAATAACAAAATCTATTTTTTTTATTAATTACATTTACACCCCGAGTATAAAAAATGATTCTCATTTACACTTTCACTCTTATCTTCACTTTCATTTCCATTCTCACTTTCATTTTCACTTTCATTCTCGTTCTCATTTTCACTTTCATTCTCATTTTCACTTTCATTCTCATTTTCATTTTCACACTTATCCTCACTTTCATTTTCCTTCTCACTCTCGTTTTCACTTTCATTCTCATTTTCATTTTCACACTTATTCTCACATTCATTTTCATTCTCACTCTCGTTTTCACTTTAATTTTCCATTCCACTCTTAATCTCACTTTCATTTCCATTTTCACTCTCGTTTTCACTTTCATTTTCATTTTCAATTTCATTCTCATTTTCATTTTCACACTTATTCTCACTTTCATTCTCACTCTTTTTTTCACTTTCATTCTCATTTTCACTTTCCTTCTCACTCTCGTTTTCACTTTCATTCTCATTTTCTTTTTCACACTTATTCTCACTTTCGTTTTCATTCTCACTCTCGTTTTCACTTTAATTTTCCTTTTCACTCTTAATCTCACTTTCATTTCCATTCTCACTCTCGTTTTCACTTTCATTTTCATTTTCACTTTCATTCTCATTTTCATTTTCACACTTATTCTCACTTTCATTCTCATTTTCATTTTCACATTTATTCTCACATTCATTTTCATTCTCACTCTCGTTTTCACTTTAATTTTCCTTTCCACTCTTAATCTCACTTTCATTTCCATTTTCACTCTCGTTTTCACTTTAATTTTCCTTTTCACTCTTAATCTCACTTTCATTTCCATTCTCACTCTCGTTTTCACTTT
>WNHD01005463.1:0-10599 GCA_011057455.1 Ganaspis sp. Gsp50 | reverse complement strand
CAAAAACGTCAGAATAACTATAAAAACAGTTACTTTAACTACTTTTCACTCAACTATCCTATAGTAGTTGAGGCTGTCGGTCAAATTTTTTTCAGTGATAGTAAAATAAGTTTGTCACAAACATAATATATTTTTAAATTGAATATATTAAGTCAAAGAAATAAATATGTTTAAATTAAACTTAAATAAGTTTGACTGTATATAACAAAGTGAAAATAAGTTTAAATCAAACATATCGTTCTCTCAGTGTAATTGAAATAGTAAAATTCGATTATTTAAATTATTAGAAAACTACTAATTCAATAAGTAATTTTCTACAAAAAAATAGTGATATTCTACTAAAAAATTAGTAGTTTTCTACTAACAGTAAGTAAAGTTTTACTACTTCAATAGGTGGACGACTTTTCCCCTAATCATTAGTAGAAAATGTCTAATTCAAATTTAGAGAATATATGTCAAATAAATATTTGTTTTATTTACTCTCTAAATCTGAATTAATCAAAAATAACTAACTCTATAGTGAAAAGTCAGACACTGATTCAATTAGTCAAATATAACTAATTATTAGAATAGTTCCGCAGATTTGCACAAATTTACACAAAGAAAACAAAAGAAGCTCGGGTAAGAACAAAAGAAAAACGGCACTATTCGTAGAGTCTTAGTGACACTATTCATAAAGTTGACTGTAGTTATGTTTTGACTAATAAATTAGTAAAACTTGACTATTAGTCAAATTTTATATAGTTTTATAGTTAGTTTATATAGTTATTTTTGACTAATAATTAGTTGTATTTGACTGATTGTATAAGTGACTGACTTTTCACTATTGAATTAGTTATTGTTGAATAATTCAGATTTAGAGAGTAAACAAACATTTTTCTAAAAAAAAGTTTCTAAAAAATTTTCTATCAACACAAGATTGTAGAATGAGACAATGTTTAAAACTGCAAGATTGAATAAAAATATAAAATAAAAAAACAAAATAACGTTTAAAAATTACTAGATGAAATGATTTTCAAATTTGTGGAAAATTCAATTACAAATTGTATATAATTGAAATGTCGAGTGCGAGATATTTAAAGTTGTTTAGCGAGTGAGTCAGCAGTGTCAGTGTATGGAAATGAGTAAAGTGATTGATATGTAGGTACATAATAAAAGAGAAAAGTGTGAGAAATAAGCTGTGATTAAATAAAATTGTTGTATTGATGTTTCTGAATGTACATATGTAAATATATGGAAAAGAATGGAACCTTGATTATGAGCTGGTGCAGGGGTGGCAGCAAGGGGTGGAGTGGCCTGAGATTGTTGGCTTGGTGGTTGATTGGGCTGTGCAGGTGCAAGGGGCCATAAAGCTGCGGTTCCTGCCGTCGACTGCTGTCCCCTTGATACCCCTGTGTCACCCACGGGACGTCCTCCTGTCCCAGCTTGGGCCACGGGAGGGACCAACATTGGACCACACCCTCCCGAGGCTGTAATCAAATTAAACACCTTATTAGCATTTTAGTCACTTCATATCTCACGATATTTCGTAATAAAAGCCTATCTGCTTTTTTACAACTTAAGTTGTATTAATTATAATTAATTGTTTCAGTAAAATTAGTGCCTGTAGTCAAAATAAGTTGCTCAAAGACAAAAAAGGTATTGTTTATACAGTCAACTCTATGAATAGTGCCACTAAAACTCTACGAATAGGGCCGCGTTTCTTTTGTTCTCACTCTAGCGTCCTTTGTTTCCTTTGTGTAAATCTGCGGCACTATTCGTAGAGTTGACTGTAGTCAAAATTAGACGTTTATAGTCAAAATTAGTTGCTTATAATAAAAGTCAATTTTTAATAGTTACAAATAATTCTTTATAGTAAAAACAATTGATTACAGAAAAAACTAGTTGCTTGTAGTAAAAATAAATTCTTTACAGTCGAAATTAGATGTTTATAGTCAAAATTAGTTTGCTAATTTGCTTCTAGTCAAAATTAGTTTGCTTCTTGTCAAAATTAGTTTGCTTCTAGTCAAAATCAGTTGTTTTGAGGTAAAATTAATTCTTTATAGTGAAAATTAATTATTAACAGTCAAAATTAATTGTTTCTAGTCAAAAATAAATCGTTTACACTCAAAATTAGTTGTCAACAGTAAATATCAATTGTTTACAGTAAAAATCAGTTGCTTACAGTCAAAAATAGTTGTTTATAGCCAAAATTAGTTGTTTTCTGTCAAAATTAGTTCTTTATAGTCAAAACAAGTTATTTACAGTCAAAATGAGATATTTATAGTCAAAATTAGTTTGCTTCTAATTAAAAGCAGTTGTTTTTACGCAAAATTAATTTTTTATAGTGAAAATTAATTGTTTATAGTGAAAATTAATTGTTTATAGTAAAAATTGATTGTTTATAGTAAAAATTAATTGTTTACAGTCGAAACTAATTTCTTACAGTCACAATTAATTCCTTACACTCAAAATTAATTGTTTATAGTCAAAAATAGCTGTCTATAGTAAAAATCAATTTTTTATAGTAAAAATCAATTTTTTATAGTAAAAATCAATTTTTTATAATAAAAATCAATTTTTTATAGTAAAAATAGTCAATACTAGTTGCTGACAGTACTATTAGTTGTTTATAGTCAAAATTAGTCGTTTATAATCAAAAGTAGTTTGCTTCTATTCAAAATCATCTCTTTTCAGGCGAAATTATTTGTTTATATATAGTCAAAATAAGCTGCTTCTAGTAAAAAGTTGTTGTTTATAGTAAAAATAAGTTATTTATAGAATAAATAAGTTGTATACAGTCAAAATAAGTTGTTTATAGTCAAAATAAGTTGTTTATAGTCAAAATAAAATGTTTACAGTCAAAATTAGTTGTTTATATAGTAATAAACTGATTCAAATATAGGCAAAATCAAGTAATTATAGTCAAAATCAATTAACTATAGTCAAAATCAATTAATTATAGTCAAAATGAATTAATTATAGTAAAAATCAGTTGTTTTTATAGTCATAATTATTTGCTCATAAAGAAAGCAGTTGTTTATAGTAAAAATCAGTTGTCTACAATAAAAACTAGCTGTTTGTAGTCAAATAATTTTTTTTATAAGCGAATAAGATTGTTTACAGTCAAAATTAGTTACTTACAGTCACAATCAGTTTTTCTCAGTTAAAATCATTTGCTTATAATGAAAATCAATTGTTGACAGTTAAAATAAGTTGTTTATTTAGTCAAAATAATTTGTTTATAGTCAAAGTAAGTTGTTTATGGTCAGGGTTAGTTGTTTATAGTCAAGGTAAGTTGTTTATAGTCAAAGTAAGTTGTTTATAGTCAAGGTAAGTTGTTTATAGTCAAAGTAAGTTCTTTATAGTCAAGGTAAGTTGTTTATAGTCAAAGTAAGTTGTTTATAGTCAAAGTAAGTTGTTTATAGTCAAAATTAGTTGTTTATAGTCAAAATCAGCTGCTTACAGTTGAAATCTGTTGCTTATAGTAGGAATTACTATAGCTTCTAATCAAATACAGTTAATATTCTTCTACTCCTCTCAAATGCAAAATAAAATTTTACCATTCCCAATAGTGCCATTTTACGTTAAAGTGCCAAAATGTTTTCACCATTGAATAAAAAAAGTGACACGTTCCGAGCTGAATGAATGTTTATAATCCCCAAAAGAGCTAAAAGCCCTAAAATTGCTTTTGTGCAAAAGATTGATAACATTGGTCTATTCCGTCGAAACTTGCTATAAAAAACAACATCACTGCATTAAAATTCCATTACTATTCGCTGACTTCTTTTTAAGTACCCTCCCAAATCATAAATCACCGAGGCATTCACTTTTCAAAGTCAAATTCGTGATTTTCAAGAGCTTAAAAGAAGACAAGAGAACGATTTAGAGAAAAGGGGAAAGAAAACAAAAAAGCTGCCCAACTCCTGCAGCATATATAATGAGAAAAAGAATTGCGTCAAAACTGAATTTCAATTTGTAGTTTCTCTTGACAGTATAGGCCTCTGAATACTAGCTGTACACAAAGGCGTGAGGCAGTTTTAAAGAATTCAACTGTGAAGAAGAAGGGAGAGAGATGGAATTAAAAATGAATAAAAAAAGCTGAAATTTCGAAGGAAAGAGGAGAGATAAAAGTGAGAAAAGAGGAGGAAGATAAAAGGTCCTCGATGAGTCGAAGCGCGCGAGTTTCCATTCATTGTGCGTTTGTGTGGGGGGTGAGAGTGGAGGCTCTGAGAGAATGTGAGGGCCACCTGAAAAGAAGAGGGGGGGGGGGTAGCAACAGGTCGACCGGCATAATGTAGTTTCTTAGATAGAGCTGAGTCGAAGGAGCGGCGTCATTTCTATGTGTATAAATATATATTTTCAAAATATACATGTACACATATCACGCCGTTCAAACGTTCACACTTTGAATATTTCTCCTGGCGCTATATCCTATAACATAATTCGCGAATCCCCTTTTGCATAATTCTCTACTTTCAGTCGCACAAGCCACACTGAAATCTTTAAAATAACACTTTTCACAATTTCAAATACCAACATTCAAAGAATAAACACCCTAGTCATATAAAAATGTATCATATTTTAAGATTGCCGTATTTAAAAGATTTTGTTTCTCAAAAATCTGCATATTCTCTATAGAGCAACAGTTTGCTTTTTAAAGATTATTTATTTTTAAAGAATATTTATTTTTAAGGGACATTTTTTTAAAAACTATTTCTACTGTGATTTTTTCACAGCTTTTTACTGTTTTTTACTGTAAATTTGTACTGCAAATTTTTCAATTTACTTTTACAAAAAAATAATTAATAATAATAAATAATAAAATAATAATAATAAAATAATAATAATAAAATAATAATTAATAAAAATAAATAATTATTTTTACAGTGACAAAAAATGTCCAGGAATACAAAGACGTTTTATAAAGAAAGAAATTAAAATCACGGTTATAAAAAAATAATGATGAAATGTGCAAAATAAAGATAAAAATTCGTCGATAACTCTGCAACTTCCTAATATAAATTTTATATCCTAAAAAGTTTGTGAACTAAGAATGAAACAAAAATCACAAATATTTAACCTATACATGAATATTGCATGGGACGCCGGAGAATATTATTTTTGGACCGAAGAATGTAGAACATTGTATTATGTGAAATAATATAGACGATTACAAAACACAACGTTGTTCTGTATAAAAAAAATAAGAATAAATAAAAAGAATAAATAAAAATAAGAATAAATAAAAATGAGAGTAAATAAAAATAAGAATAAATAAAAAGAATAAATGAAAAGAATAAATAAAAATAAGAATAAATGCGTATAAATGAGAATAAATAAAAATAAGAATAAAAACAGATCTTCCTCTATGAGGAAGCAATATAAATAAGAATAAACAAAAATAAATATAAAGATGTAAAGAATACACCAAATGGAAGAAAAAAACGACATTATTAGAACCACAGAAAATATTGAAATGTATACATTTCAATATTTATATTAAATTATATTATACATAATATACTTATATCATTTGTCACATGATGTCAATTTAGAACAATTTTTTATTAAAATATAAGAACGATTGAGCAAAGTTAATATATTATGAAAACTTGTCCATTAGCTTGAGGTAATTTTTCGTTTTAAAATGTTTTTCAATCGCGCCTCGTTAACTGCTGCCCGTGAATCTAATCGTAAGTAGCATTTTACGAAAGCTGTATAATCGACATAATAAACATAGTGATTATGCGTTTCCGCGACCACCTTAAGTATTCATACGCGTATGTATATCATATAGAAGCAAAAGCGCTACAGACATAAAAAGTTACTTTTTCACTGTTGATGAAGTGTAACCATCACACATGTGAGATTATAATGCTCGTTTCCTTAAATATGAATTTAATTTTATGTTCAAGTCACTCGAGCTTAATTCGCGAAATGCGTGATGTTTACACGCAGCTGCTCACTCCCTACTCATTTAATTTTACTCTAACCTAAACTCGCAAAAATACAAATCAACCAAAGTCGAGTTATTTAGCGCTTTAAAACATATTGCTTATTCTCTATTACTATAATTACTACAACTATAATTACTGCAACTATAAACCGCAATCAATATACACCAGATTTTTTAAATATTCTTTAACATATATGTAAAAAAAAACAGGAAAAACAAAATGTTCAATTTCAAGATGAACTTGAATTTTTACAGGCCTATGTCTGTAGAATTCCAATTTATCTTGGAATTTAGCAGATGATGCATTGAAAAAGAACATTTTGTGTTTTCTGTGTATGCGAAAAATATTATAGATTTTGCACACACATATATGTGTGTGCAATATATATCTACAATATATAATTCGAAAACATATATGTTTTCGAATCTAAATTATTCATCAAATCATTCAAATTACGTATTCACTGAACAAAACAAAAAATAGTAAACTTGAAAATGAAAACTTCCTCTCTAAACCTAAATCAGTAATTTACTAATTTTCAATTAAATTGATTAATTTCAATATATGCAAATAAAGTCCCGAACGTTCAAATGAACGAAATTTGTCAAATAAACGAAATTTTTATTCTTCTACTTTTAAAAATTCACATTTGTCCTAAAATATTCTTTTATGTAACAATTATTAACTTTTATGTTATTATTGTTTAAAAACAATTGTCCATTTTCATTGCACACTGTAAAAAAGAAGTCCTACTTTCAGACCATTTTAGACTGAACCCGTTTACATCAGATTCAATTTCAACTGAATTTCAGCATCAAGAGTTGGATTTTAAGACCTAAAACACACTTAATCTTGTTTTAAGACATAAAATCTGCTGGCTTTCAGTCATTTTGATTTTAAGACGTAAACGGTGTAAGACTTAGCTTTTACTGTGAAGTATAATTAAGTATATAAATAGTATATATAATAGTATATAAAATACACTCTCATTATAATAATGAGAGTGTATTTAAAATTATCATCAATAATTGATGATAATGTAAAAACTAAAACGAAAACAAAGCAGTTGGTTCAAATGAACGTTCCAAACTTTAGAAACCAATATATAGCCAAAAGTCGGATTGATTAACTTCAAAATTATTATCATTAAGATTTTCAGTAAATAAACGTTTTGGAATAAAAGGGGAGAGAAAAAAATAAAAATTAGCAGGTGTCGAACCCCGATGCATTACGCAGAAGGTCAGAGATTCGGGAGTCTCGACAGCGACTTAATTTTTAATTTCCATCGCCAGGACCGCGAGAACGGGATAAAAGAGGGGAAGGGGGAACAGGTTTTCAGGTTGGTATGGTATTAAAGAACTAAGGGTCCTACGAAGCGTGACTACCTGACGATCAGGGAGCAGGGATTAACTTTGGAAAACGGCAAACAGGTGTTTCACAAATTGTCTGCTCTGTTCTACATTAACCCATTTTTTTTTTATTACAAATAAAAATCTTTTCATCAAGTCTCCCTATAAATTTCAATCAGCTCAATTTCCATCATTTTGATTGACCCGCTCTATATGCTTAAATTCCAAATAAACACATGTTTTCTCAACATTTTTTGAATTTTTATATAGTGGTTACAAAAAAAGTATATATTTTTTCTACTAAATGTAATTTTATAATTTAAACAAGTAATTTTTTTAAATGTAATTTTATAATTTAAACAAGTAATTTATTTAAATGTAATTTTATAATTTAAACAAGTAATTCTTTTAAATGTGATTTTATAATTTAAACAAGTAATTTTTTTAAATGTAATTTTATAATTTAAACAAGTCGTTTTTTTTAAATATCAACTTTATGTCAAGATTTTCTTGATTACAAAATCTTAATCAATTTGCTACTTTGCTATATATTAATATTGAACAATATATTTATGTAAAAACAAAGTCTTATAAACCGTTTATACCTTAAAACCAAAATGACTGAAAGTCAGAAAAATGTATGTCTCAAAACAAGAATAAGTCAGTTTTAGGTCTTAAAATTCAATTCTTGATGCTGAAATTCAGTTGAAATTGGATCTAATGTATAAACGGGTTCATTCTAAAATGTTCTGAAAGTAAGACTTCTTTTTTACTTATATTTTGTAATATGATTAATTTAATTAATTGTATGATTAATTGTAATTAATTAATATAATTAATTTGAAAATTAAAATTAATTTGAAAATTATACACTGCAAAAACTGATGTCTTGAAATAAGACTTCAAGTGTCTTACTATAAGATATTTAGCGTCTTAAGGCAGAAAAATAAGACATTTTTTGGCGTATTAAAACACTAAATGTTTTACCTTAAGACACTTGATGTCTTAGTTCAAGACATCAGTTTTTGCAGTGTAGAATACAGAATAAGGAAATGTGAAGAAAAAGAATAAGAAAATAAACAAAATAAAATAGAGAATAAAATGGAGAATAAAATAAAGAATAAAATAAAGAATAAAATAGAGAATAAAGTAGAGAATAAAATAGAGAATAAAATAGCTATCTTATTCTCTATTAATTATTCTCAAAATAGAGAATAAGATATAGAATAAAATAAAGAAAATAAACGAATATATTATAGAATTATAAAGTCCTAAGTACATACAGAGTTGTTAGATGGTAAAATTTTCATTTGCAACATTGCAAACAAACGAATTGCGAGTGTTTATATTGTTTGAAATCAAAAATGTCATGTGCGTTCTCATATTTCGCAGAGTGGAGTAAAATTGTTATTAACAGCGTGAATTATTATCGGCGCAATTAGCTGAGACGGTTGCTAATTGCTGGAATCTAGTGAAACATAAAACTAAATAAGGCGTCAAGTTTATATTGCTGAATGCGAAGAATTTTCATTTATTATGTTAGAATCATCGTCAGCTAAACTTGCTATTGCATTTTTAGTCAAGAAAAAAGTCATTAATAACATTAATTATCATTTCATTGACTTGGTCAATTCCAGCCATTTAAATTCGAGCCAGAATAGCTAAGAATTAGCTAAAACAACTAACTTTCTTTCTCCTTGTACTAAAATTGGTGTCTTAATAGGCAAAAAACGAATTCATGTTTCGAACGAATTCGTTCGTAAACTGTGTATAGAACGAAACATTTCAGATATTTAAACATCTGAAATGTTTCGTTCTATACAGTTTACTTAAAAGTATCAAATTGATACCAAAAATATCAAATTGATACCAAAAATATCAAATTGATACCAAAAATATCAAATTGATACCAAAAATATCAAATTGATATCAAAAATATCAAATTGAGGAAGATTTTGCGATCAATTTGATACTCTCTGTGATCAATTTGATACTTTCTGTGATCAATTTGATACTTTTTGGTATCAAGTTGATACTTTCAAGAAAACTGTTGAAATGGGGACGCAAAACACGTTTCAAAACTTCTCACATTGAGACACTTGTTTTAACAGTGTAAAATTTGATTATATTCAGAATTGACCAAGACTTGGTTTACGACCAATATATATGAAATAGAAAAAAGTAAGTTTATCATCATAATCGTATCTCGTAAGCACTGTAAGCTCCAAAGTACGCACGCTTATCTATAAGACATTCCAAAAGTGTATTTTCTGCCACGCTAGATATGTATATGTGTATGTATACATGCATGTGTATGTATCTAGTGCGTGAAAAGAAAGAAAATACTCTGATGTATAAGGAGTAAGTCCAAGATCAAGCCCGTTTTCCGGCCGCACCCTTATACTTGAATTTACTACGCCATTCACGTTTGAGTCTACATAAATCGTTTGCGTCCGACGCATAACGTGCATCTACGCAAACACACACTTGAACCTAATAGCGTCTATGTGTGACGACTAAACTATAAGTAAATGTTACTCTCAGACTGTATCTAGTTGTTGGTAATACGCGCCACGTTATGCTCGCTTTTGAAAATGCATGTCAGACGTAAACGATGCCAAAAAGGAGCAAAAATTCAACGAGCAGGCAGGAAAATCCTTATGGTGCCAACGCCCTTAATCGCCACCAATTTTTCATTTAAAGTATATATTTTTAATGATATTTTTTGTATAGGTATATTTTTAACTTCAATTCACGCTTTCATCATTTCCAGTTCAGCAATAATTTTAATATATGGTTGATTCTCCTGAAAAAGACCTAATTTTCTTTAAAACAGTAAAAAATGTTTTTTTCTAGTTTAATTATTTTGTTTTCCATAAATAAGTTCCTAAAGATATTTAGAAAGGAAAACTGAAGTTGCGCAAAATTAATTTCCAAAAATACGACCTTTTTAAACATTTTTCTATCACACGTCGACTTGAAGGTTAAAATGACTTCATACAATTTTTTTGATTTTTATGAATACTCTTTCTAGTAAATTTTTGGGTTTACACGTTTTTTTATAGTAATAATAGCAATATTTTAAATTGATTAAATAATTATTTATCAAAGTTCATCTAAAAAATTATTAATAATAACATTGAATTTATATTAATGGTTAGATTTTTCAAAACATTGAATATGAACAAGTAAAAACAAAAGAAGAATACTTTAGAAATTTTAAAAAGGCTTCGGATATGAAACGCTTCGTAAATGAAAAATACACATTATTTATTATTTTTACAAATATTATGATGAAATTAACTAATATT